>JAGDQP010003743.1:44841-59324 GCA_022664845.1 Lepisma saccharinum
TTATTATTATTATTATTATTATTATTATTATTATTATTATTATTATTGACAGGCGGACGAAATGTATTCGACCTGAAGTTTTTTCATGGTTTACTGCATGGGACCGTCTATCTTAAACACTTTTTTTTTTTTTTTTACGAGTTCCTTTCTGCCTAACTAGGAAGTTTGTTCCTTTTTCCTGTACTAATTTTCCCAACTCGTCTATTTATCGATCTATCTTTACTGTAAATAAGTATCACGGAGCTTTGGGATCTTTTTCAACCTAAATTTCACATTATACGTAAGCAATTTTTAGGTCTATTTAATGACTAGTTGTGTTTTATCTTTGGTGCCTTTTATCATTTTATCTCTTCTTGAATTATTGTTTTTCTTAGTTTTGTGTTTTTTTTTATGCCAATAGGTTGGTTGTTATAAGTTATAAACAGATACTACATGCTTCTGCTTTTAATAGTTTCTTATCATTTTGTTATCATATGATTATATTTTGCTTGTTTTAATGTAATTTTTACTTTACGTATGTCATATTCTTAAGAATCAATGATTCGTTTGTATAGTATTGTATTATACGCATGCTGCAAGTAATAATTTCTTATTTTATTGAACCAATGATTTGTTTATATGTTATTGTATTTCATGCATGCTGCATGTAATCTATTTTTTATTTACATTTGTAATATGACTATGTAATTTTATTATTTCGTTTTTTTTTATTTAATAATACTTATGTAATTCTAATAATAGTATTAATTTTTGGCGCACTAGTGGCAATTCAATCTGTATGATTATCCAAATAAAATATTTTCAAACATTTCAATTATTATTATTAAGATCTCCCTAGGGCTGCCAGCTGGGTGAAATAAAAATACCAGCACCTCAATTAATAACTAGCTATGACATCAAGTGGTCGCATACACCACAGGTGTATATAAACTGCCCTGAAGGTGCAAAGGAGTAGAAGGTAACTTCTCCTTTGTAGGAGAAAGTAACTTCTTCTTTGTCCTCCTTCTTTTGCTCGAAAAAGATACAATCGAAAACAAGAATTGATGAACAATACATGGAAACATCTCTTCCTTGTCGAAAAAAAATTAAAAGTGGAAACTAGGACAGTTTATTCCTCAACTTTAATGTATCAAGAATGGATCAAAAATGATTGATACGATATTGTGCTTTATTCCAAGAGAAAAAACAATATTTAAAAAGTAAACCACAATACCAGTTTACACAAGTAAAATTAATTAGCGCCATAGAATGTACCTTGAAAAGAAAAGAAAAAGAAAAAAAATCATGAAATGATGAAATGTAAGTTAAACGAAAAAGAATTTATATAAAGAAAATGGGCAAGTATAACATGGCAGAGAGATATCAAATAAATAAGACGTGTTCGCTACAGAAAAAAAAGACAGATAAAAGACTGGGAAGACAGTGCCGAGTCTGATTATGTCTTCCCAATCAATCAAGCCCACAGCTTCACAATCAAAAACTTGTACAGAATCGTCACTCTTAGACAGAATCTCCTGCTCATCCTTGGACACATTTTCATTTATTTTGTCATTACTTTCGTCATTTCCTGGTTCCCTTTGCAATTTGGCTAATATGTTGCCAGGAGTAGAAATTAATTTATTGAAAGTCATAGTAAGCAAATTATAGAAAAACTGCAAACAACAACAAGAACCAAAAAAGATCATCAAAAATTGAATTGAATCATCATGAATCCAGATTATCTTCTCTTTTAAGGTTTAGAAATCTTTTTGCGACTTCTCGTACAAAGCGAAAAAAAGAAGAAACAAATATACACAAGTCGAGGTTCAAACTGCTACATAAACTAGTAACTTCCTCTAAAACAAACAGTAAGTAGCAACCTTTCGCATCAATAGTTTAATAATGCCGTTTTCTGTTGTGTGATTAGTAGCGTTACCTGGAGCAGTGGTATGCCTCTGTCTGATTATTATGTCCATCATAGAATGAAAGAAAACCATGATTGAGAAACAAAAGAGACTTATTGGGTGTTTGGACGATCAAACGACATAGTTCACACGAAAAACAATTATATTTATGTCAAAGCAAGACTGTATCCACTAGGTTCCATGAGGACAAAAGTGATTCGGAGCACACTTTAGTACCATCCTAAGTCAATTAGATTCACTGGAAGACAATGGGAAATCTCCATCGGTTTCCCAGGGATCTTCAGGTCATATACCTACATTCGGGCAGCACACACATCATAAGCACCAAAGCAAACTATAGACAGTGTTCTGCAGAAGTAGTGCACAGTGCATTCAACCTAAAAATGATCGTCATAGCAAAGGTTGAAAGACAATACTTACATGAAAGAGTATGTGTGTGGCAGCAAACCATTTTCAACCCAGTCAAAAATTGGTCTATGCAGTGAATGCTGTCCCAAAACATCTGATTGCTGAATGAATGCTTAGAAGGGAATTGATACATATCTGGAACAAGATACTTCCAGTAAAGCCTATTCTAAGTTTGCAATGGACTTTCCGCGAGAAATAGTGAAGTGTTGAATGCCTGCTGACATGTGAGCTGTTTCACGAAGGGCGTTTCTGCTTGTGTGAATCGAAGATAACTTTCTACGTAGTATTTCACTTGGAATGAAGATTATTCTCAAGGTGCTGTTCAACGTCGTAGAGCAGAATTACGATATTTTGAAGGTGTTTTACTATAAATGGGTCCTTTATTTGAGGTTGCTATATGTACTTGAATAAAGACGATTGACACAGGCTCTGGACGAACAAGACCGTTTATTCTGATTAATACTGGATGGATACTTCCAGGAAATAACTGTCGAGTGTACAGGGTTAATACCGTAACTCCTGTGTTCGGACTTGCTAACAATATCACCAAAAAATTTGCAGCTAACAAATCTGTGGAACTACTTTGAACAAAGGGTGGAATAACGGCAGAAATATCCACAGGAAATCAAGTTACTAATGTTCTTCGGTCAAAGGAAGAAGGTATTCGCTGTTGGGTCAGATGTTTTAGAAGCGACTGACTGATTTTTCTGTTGACTTAGCTCATTTTAATTTAACCTTGCTCTGTTACAGTAAATTTGTGCTTACAGTCTGTCAGATGTTGTTTTCGAATAAATTATTGCGTTTAAGCTTAAAATGAAAATGTTTTGTTTATAATTATTTATTCCAATTGTAATCTGTCCAGTAGCACAGATTGACGTAACGTCGAGGAAACTGTTTTCGACGATTTATTTAACGAAGTTTGACTAAATAACAGTTTCGATGTAGACTAAGATCTAGTTTTCACGAAATAATCGAAAAATATGATTCTAAAACTCGCTCAGTTCATTTCCTAAAATTAATGTGTTGATTCCTGCTATAGGAGTCGTTTTTACTTTATAACTACCGGTGATTCCAAAACTTGTTTTGTACCGTGTTATATGGTATCCATTTCCAAACGGGTCCTCGTTCAGAAAAATTGAAATTGAGATCTTGGCATTATTGAGTATATTTTATCATTTTCTAATACATTAGTACAATGTTGCGTTTCCAAACCGTCTCCAAAATCATTTAACCTGATTCTCGTAAGAAATCAAATGACAGAATCATAATTAACAGTAAAAGTTGTATATGTCCAATTTTTCGTTATATTTTCCTTAACATTCGTCTGGAAAGATAATTCAGAACACAATTTTGCTCAAAATGATGTGTAATTTTTAAAAGCATGTCTCGAGAATTATAAAAATTGTAAATTATACTGCTGAAACTGATTCCATTTGCGAAACGTAAATTTTCATACATAACAATTGACAGTAAATGGTCAATGTACGGTTGCGAGTAGTCAGTTATGGAAAATTTTCGTTACTGAGGTTCATTACTCAAAATTCTTTTATAATCATAGTGCCAGAATAATTGAATGTCAAGAACAGGAGCTGCACTCTTAATCCTGAGCCTGAGATGACTAAAGACCATAAATAATTTTTTTAAAAAAAGAAGACAGAAAGAGCTTGACTCTTCGGTCCAATAACGCGGTTATTGCTCTTGGTAAGGACTCTCGCTTTCAGGACCAGAGGATCTGGGTTTAATTCCCGGTGGATGTTTTTCAATTTTGGTATTGATCCAGCATCGCGAAGGTTATTAGGGAACTATTTGAATAAAGAAGTAGCAGATTGTGGTCTAGAAAACCAGACATACGGGAACAAAATGCATTGCGTTGACCTCGTTATACTCCATTGAATAATAATGTCGCTTGACAGGTCCACCAAATCTTTTGGATTGTTGCGCCAAGAAGTTTAGTTTATATTTTGGGAAAATACTACGAAAAATAATTACTAATTGCATCATTTGAGGCGTGCAAGAGATGTTGTAGTAATCTAAAAAAATGTAGTGTAATGAAATGTAATGTAAATCAAATGTAATGTAATATAATGTAAAAGAAATGTAATGTAATTAAATATAATGTAAAAGAAATCGAATGTACTTAAATGTAATATAAAAGAAATGTACCGTCAACGGGGTTTACTTTGGGCGAGGGTGCTTACTGACACATCAAGGTTTGACATATTCTACTGGTTTTTCTGTGAATGATACAAGTCTGGGTTTTTGTACCAATGTAGGGTATGAAGTGCATTTACTATTGGTATTTGTTGTTTATTCATATGGTTTCAAATACCAAAATAAAAATATTTCTGAAATGCAATTTTTTCTGTCAAAAAAATGTTTTTATTATCAGAAGAACCATGTCATCCTGTTACGCCCAAATAGGGAGATTAATATATCATTTTGTTTTCGCAGTACATGAACTACCTTCTAACAAATTATTTGGCTCATTTATCATCATTTTACTAGACCCCTTTTTCTTTTGCTAACTTGGAGTTACTTTGGGCATTACTATATAGCTCTGAGGAGGACGAATGGAAGAGATGTGATGTGTCCATGATACTAGATAATGTTTCAACCGAAAGCTCCAATACCGCTATACAACACGACGAAATTGCACTTAAAGAGACTTAGAAACTTAGAACCTCCCCCACAAAAGATGCGAATGGCTTGGTAAGTACATTTATCTAAAAAGGACAAATAAATATAGTGGATTGAGGGAAGATGCCACACATTTTGATCTATGAGCCATTGTGGAGTAATAAAAAGAAACCGAATAGGAAAACTTTGCACAATTATATATTGAACTTTGATGCTCTTATACTGACAAAAGAGTATATGCATACACAACGGATATATGGGTCCTTAAACTGTCCTATCAAAATGTGCATCTTGCCCCGCACATCATTGTAAGATGTCCACTCATTTTGGGGGAAAATTCCTAATATTTTATAATTAAAATGTAGAACCATAATTACGAAATTAAAAAGAGAAATTTCATGGCTACATTATCTATAAAATGACTAAAATCCATGAGCAAGTATGGCAGTATTTTGACTTATTCAGAACATGTTTCTTACAATGTAATCACATTGACGAGAAATTCTTGAAAGAGTAATTTCTTCTCCATATGTGATAATGCATGTACATTAATTTAATGCAGCAATGACTTAATATTTTGTGTGAAATAGGAACATAATTCTTAAACATATGGCATACATTCTATTAAATATGTACCGAGCAGCTCAGTTAGTAGAATGTTGGCTGAGGTCGATAGGTCCTGAGTTCGATCCGTGCGATGGTCATCCTGATTTGAGGTTTATCTCAGAAATCCTCAGTAACATAAGGTTAATGATGGGATGGTGTTTCCAAAATAAGCCCTGTCCGACTTCTCTCCTACATCCTGACCCCACTCCCATTCCGGCCTCAGCTATAGTTGCGTGAAGACCATAATAACACTGAAATTCTATTGAACACGTAAGTGGACTACCAATTAGAAATGTCCTTGTATGACTACATTCTATTCAAGAGTAAACGTTCAAAGAAATGCGTGACAAACTAGCAAACAATGATAGTCTTATTTAATACATTGCATTTAGGTAGTGGGCACTTATCCCCAACTTTCGGGACAAGACGCCAGTTCACCTGTTTTCCGCCACACACATGACTTCTTGATGATACCATCTAAGCAAGTACTTGTCACTGAACATTACCCAACTCAAGTGCATTTGCTCCTCTGTCATGCAGCTTAGCCCGGTCCTCCACTGTTTATTGTACAAAACTGTTTCACAGGAAGTTATTTTTAGGGTGAAGAAAGAGGTATTTTGATTTTAAAGAATTTGCTTCGTCTGCACGTGACAGATTATCCAACATGCACTACAGCCTGTCTGCACTACAAAGAGCTTACAGACTGGTTCTTCTGCACCAAAAAAAAAAGTCCATCTTGGGTAGTAGTTATGAAATTCCAATACTGTAGCCATCTTACCCCAAATGACTCTATTACGTTGTGATTGTAACAGCAAGCCGTCAGACTCACAAGAACCTCCTTTAAGATGTGTGTATGTGAAATTTTCATGATTTCAGAAAAAAATAGTTCCGTAGAGATGCCAACAGTTTATTGGTCAGAAGAATTTGAAAGTTAAATTTTTGTCGTAGAAATTGTAATGACTTTTTCACCACATGCAATGGATATAAGGGATTGTTCCTTTTGCTTTCATGTAAACTTTGAGAATATTAATACTACCATAAAACGGTCATTTTTTTGTTTTGTAATACCGGTACTAACTTGCAATTTTATCATTTTTCTTTCGCTGGAGGAGTCACATTGGCTAGACAGAAGTGTGTCACACTACGAACGGGGCGGTTCAAGGACAGGCCATGTAAAATTATTATTAAAAAACTTCCTATTGATACATCCATTCATTATCTTCAGCAAGAATTAATTGATATGCACTTTCCAGTACTTTCAGTTCACCAAATGCGTAGACGTGACAAAGCTACTTCTGAGAAAATTAATTTACCTTCATTTTTGGTGACATTAAGTATAATTTCCAATATAGTCCAGCAAAAATAGCAACGATCATACAACAAACTGCAAGAGGTTCTGACAGCAATTTCTATAAGAAAATTTAGTGCTGAAAACGATGTAACAAAGTCTACCACTGTAACTCTATTCATAACTAAAATATAACCAATATATTAGCGGAAATTACAGTAGAACCTAGACATACTGTTACTATGTATTAAACTGACGAAACTTGCCGGGATTCGTACCTGGAACCTTAATTTATACTTTACACCCAGTTGTTATCACCGATTTTATAGGCAATCATCATCAGCTGAGATAAATACACATATATCCTGATTATACCTTAAATACACACAGTTGACATTTGGGGAGAGAATATTGGCGTTTAGGTTTCGATTGTTAATATGAATTTGACGTTTGTGTAGGATCACTTTGACACGTTGCTAAATATGCTTTTAAATATACAAGAAATGATGATGTGGACGAAGTTTTTCCAAATTGAATTATACCTAGTCACATTGTTTTGATCATTATACAAATAAATTACCTATGAAATATGTCTACAGTTTTTGAATACAAATAAAAGACAGATTTTGTATTTTGAAATACTATATATGTATATATTTAAACGAAGGTAGAAAGAACACAATATATATATTTACATAACTTTTACAAAAGAGATTAATGATATATTAAGCCAGAAGAAAAAAAATAAAAATAAAATAATTGGCTAGAGATCTCAAGAATTGTAACGCTAAGAGCTCTTTTTAAAATTTGTAATACTCACACTTCATCTGAAAACAATCCAAGTGTTCAATCGCTGTTGATGATAAGTGAAGAGGGGAAGGGGAGATGAAGGAAACACTTAAGCACTGAGAAGGAGATATTTTGCAGCAAGATGACGTCCTCGAGCAAGCACTTGTAAACTCGGATGTAATTAGCACTGTTTATTCTGTAGGTTCTTTTCAAATTCACACATCGTTAAACTTGGTCGGTGTAGACTAACGAAATCATTGCTTACACTTTTTACTGTGATGAAAAGTGCAACTACGTACATGTAGTTATGTCACTTAAAAATGACATTTTCCTTTTTTGACTTTAAGGAAATTTAAGAAGATGAAGCACCAGAAAGTTACAGACTGTTCGTCGAGAGTAACAGTTACACAAAAGTATTACAATTTTTCCATTTTGTTTGTGTAACGCGAGTTGTTTCCATTTCCTTTGTACTTTTAAAGAAATCTTGTGCTAAAGTGCGGTAACGAAACGACACACACTTTTACAGTTCATTCGCCGTTTTTCCCAAAAACGCTTAATTGTTCTCGGAAACCTTTTTAGATTTTATAGAACCAATTATCTGTCGATTATGTGATCAGAATAACTTTGGTTTGCTATACCGGCTAATGTAAAAGAGCGCATACATAGAAACAACTAACTCGCGTGGTTGACTCTTCAGACTTCCAAAACCGACTAATTTACAAAGGTGGTTAGTTTCTTGACTCACATATGATCACGTGATCTGTTATTCGTTAGATGTCCAAATAAGGTATTTGATTATTACAAAGGTTGACTTATGATTGTATGAATGTTGGCTCTTACATTCTGAGCTCACATGGGTTATATGGACATATGTAAACATAAGATAAAATAACAAAATCGACCTTAACGCTACGATTATTAGGTTTTGTATTCTATCCAATTAACTAGCACGAAGACATCAAAATTTTGCGTAGAAAATCAAGTGATTCATCGTCACATGTCTACTACCGTGGGAAGAGAGAAAGAAAGAAATTGTTGTCTGAGTCGTAAGTTACGTAGTTTTATCCCTTCTCACATAAAGAATAATGTGTAACAAAAATGAACATTAACATTTACAATTTAGGTTTACATGGGTTACCAGAATACAAATGTACAATGAAACTGCAACATAAAATGAGCTTAAATGATTGCTGACATATGGTTCAATATGCTGTTACTCTTATTTCTGCGTAGAAAAAAGAGTGACCCATGTGTTGACGAAGGAAACTCTGTCTCTTCGTGAGAAAAGAACGCAAAAAGAGTGGTGGTGAGACGCATTTTAATAGCGTTTCCCAGAGTGAGTCAACACATTAACAGACTGATGATAAAACAAATCAATGTTTCACATAAGCATTTACAAATCTAAAATTGCGATCATGTCTTTCTCTGAATACTACATATAGAGAAATTGTTACAAATTATGTTTGCCAAAAATTTTCATTAAAAATACTCAAAAGAATAATTATTAAAATAACTTGATAACAGCATGGCGGTTATAAAAACATGGCGGAAATTAACAAAATGGCGGATTTTCACCTGCTAATTATGTTTGTATGTAAGCTTTTTACCTCGTATAGCCTAAACTGTATGAACGATATTAACAAATAAGGTGTCGTTGGATTCGTCTTGATTCAGAATGTGCTCTAGGCTATATGCAGTCATGAAATAATAAATACAACATGGCGGAAATTAACAACATTCTGAAACATAAAAGAAATTTTCACAGGCTATCTAAGTATTTATAATATATAAGTTAAACATTACATCGTAGAGCCTAAACTGCTTGAGCTATTTTATCAACTGAGATGTCGTTGGATTCATCTTGATCCAGACTGTGTCCTAGGTTATATGAAGTCATGAAATTAATAAATCCAACATGGCAGATATTAATTTTGGAAGAAGTTCTGATAGTGGTTTATAGATCAAATATATCTGCTAAAACGATGGAACAATGTCTACTACCACTGTCACGTTTGGCAGATATGGTATTAATGCCTTATTTTGATTCATTTTATAACTGATTATTTCCTTTCTCTGTACATTCGAGTTAATAATAGCTCACAAATTACCTGGTTAATAATAAAAAACAACAGAAAGAATAAGATTATACTTATATTACTTCGTGCGGGAAACCGCACACCTGCCGGGGTTCATTTTACTTCTCCTTATTAACATGCGTTCGTCTACACAGTTGCCAGATCATGTATCAGGTTAAGTCACTTTCAATGTCTGTATTGTGTTACAAATGCATTTGCGGGTCCGGGCTAGTTTTGCTCCCGAATAATAAACATTTATTTCAGTGTACAATTTCTTGAACGCTATGCACTAATCGGTTAATCTACGTGCTTTCTACAGATTTAACTCAAGGTTTAAGCATGTTTCATTGCATTTATTATTTCATTGATTTGTTATTTTATCACTTCATATAGCCTAGGACACAGTATGGATGAAGATAAACCCAACGACACCTCATTTGTTAAGATCACGCAAGTGGTTTAGGTTCTACGACGTAAGAAACTTACATACGCACATAGATAGCCTCTGAAAATCCGCCATTTTGTTAAATTCCGCCATATTGGATTTATGAATAAAGTTACTTTGTTCAATCGTTTTCAGCACATTATTTTTCACTAATAAACCATTTTCAGAAATTCTGTTGCAGTTTGTTCTAGGTTCACCTAAAAATTGAGCTAATTTGACTGTACTAATATCCAGGAACTGCATAACTTGGACTACCTTTGTCATTATCGTGTCTTCATTGAACCATACAAATCGAAAAGATATTTGCAATGTTACAAATGCCAGCGATACTGTCATTCACAGTTTACACGTTACCTTGATCCTCACTGCGTTAAGTGTGCAGGACAACATCTCACAGCTGAGTGTGATAAGAAAACCAAAACCGAGCCAGCAAAATGTGCTAATTGTGGCAAAAACCATCTAGCCAATTATAGAGATGGTGTCATCTTTCAGAGCCTGAAAGCCAGTCGCACTGCCAGTCCCACTCCCAAGAAGGCCAAATCATCTGGAGATATCATCCCACAGGATTCTGCATCAAAATAGCTGACCTCCTCAACTACTCCTAAAACCTATGCTGGCACTGCCAATAGAAACCAGTCCACCACGCAGACGGAAACTTCTACGTTTCTTATTGCATTTCAAGAACCCTTGCCTCATATTCAAGTTCTCAACTTTGAAGACACTATGACCAAATTAAAACTGGACTCCACAAGTTACAAGAAGCCCAGGATACCCACACTTTAATCATGGCAATTTTTCAATTAGTCAATAGCATCTTTCAAAACCGCACACAACTACCAATACTTCATGAAAGTACCAACCTTTCAATTATATTTTGAAGAAAATACTTCAATTTACATATCGCAATATTTCAGATCTTTCCATTCACGCTGAATAACATCAATTCGTGATTCAAGTAATCAGCAGTCAACGGATGACAACCAGCTACCCTTTCTTCTCCTCTCTACAACTCCTTCCTATCCATTACATCCTTCATATATTTTACAACGACTCTCTCAACACCGGATTCAAATTAGGGCTGCGTGGTTGCGTCCTATCACTATCACCTTTATCTTAATTTCATCACTCCAAAGTTTCACTCCGTTTAAAAGGCATGGACTACAGTCCGAAACTTCGTGCATTTAAAAAAATCAGTAAATTAACCAGGTAACCAGGCATAAGTGCATTCAGCATCCTATCAAATTGAGTACTATCGAATTTTTGTCCTTTGTATTTCTGGGCTCTTTGGCAGGTAAAGGCGGTCCAACTTAGAACTGTCCACCCCACCTCGCTTGGTACAGTTGGTCTAGTCTAGAATATGTGGATCTTTACCTTCCGCATGCGACGTTCACGCCGCTTGTACGTACATCGCACAGCGGATACCTTACCTTATTGGCGCTGGAAAATATCATTATCGTACATCATTTTTCATAGAGCATTGCCAGAACATTTAAAAATCCAGACATAATGCTCGCTACGTTAAGTAGTGATAATTTCTGTGAAGTTTTCGATGATTTTTTTCCTCCAATGGTTTACCGTACCGCCGCCGGTATGTTTTAGCATAAAATCGTTGAAATTTAAAGGCAACCTAATCTTTGGATTACTTTCATCTGAATTTTCACTTATCTCAGATTTTAGCAATGAAAAAGAAAAAAAAAATGATATGCTAAATTTGTATCTTTCATTCCCAATGTACAATATTGTAGTTTCTCAAGCTTTTTTGTATTTTTTTATTTTCTGAAATTGAAGATATAAATGGTATTATTCGGTTTACTTACTTGCTTTAAATTAGCTGAAACATATACAAAACAACAGAGAATTGTTATTTGAAAGTTCCTGTAATACACAGAAGTATTCCAAATACTGTGTAAAATTTATTCTTTCTTAAAAACCAGATACGTTTCAAGGGTGTCAACTGCTTCTTTGACTTCCTTGAAGACAAGTAAATGATATGACCCAACAAAAACTTTACAGTAAAAAATATTTTTTAGCGACCAAAATAACCTCGTTGACTGTAATATAATGTAATGTAGTGTAAAAGAAATATAATATAAAAGTAATGTAAAATAAATATAATTAAGTGTAATGTAAAAGAAATGTAATGTAAATTAAATGTAATTAAGTGAAATGTAAAAGAAATGTAATGTAAATTAAATGCAATTAAGTGTAATGTAAAAGAAATGTAATGTAAATTAAATGAAATTAAGTGTAATGTAAAAGAAATGTAATGTAAATTAAATGTAATTAAGTGTAATGTAAAAGAAATTAAGCGTAATGTAAAAGAAATGTAATGTAAAAAGAAATTAAGCGTAATGTAAAAGAAATAGACTCTTCATATTGCACTTTTACTTAAATAATGCAAAATGTAAAAGGTGGGAAAGTCCCAACGGTATGACGCCTTAAATCAAAATAAGCTAGCGAGTATCTAATTCATGAGATAGACAGATAAAAATAACATTTGTAGCATTGCAAATTAATGTGATCTAAAATTAAAAACAAATAACTTTGCGAAACATCTACATAATCATGCTATATATAGCAAATGCAATCGACCTTCCACAATATTCTATGTCTTGTGCCTTTCCATACCGGTCGAGTAAGTAAAACCGAAAAGAAACCCACACACACACACATAAAAGCTAAATGAATAATATTTGTCATTGTGCCATTGGCTTACGTGCAGTGTGTGTAAAATTACTGAGAATCCTTCCTTTTTTCTGTTAAGTTTCTTTTCTTGTTCTGCACCTACTAAGTTATATTCTCTTCTCATTAGTATTACTGATATGTAATTTCTTCAATATCTATCTCGTCAGGAAAGCAATTAATCAATTTAATATTTATTGCAAAAGGTAAACTGGCACTGAGACATACACCACACGTACATTCACACGCACTTAGACCTAGACATATTTATATGCATGCATGCCCAGTAACGCAGATATTCCCACATAAGAATTCATTTTTATTATTACAGTATTAATATTCTATTATGCTGTTCCATTTGTCGTCTAGTTGCACTTACAGAATTAGTAGGTAGATTATATCTTCTCTCTGCATGCTTTGTCTTTGATAAATGGTTCTGTTCCATTTCAGAGAAGTATGACTTCGAAACTAGTTCGCCTTAGGTTTTATGCGATACAAAATTAGCAATATTGCCAACCAGTGTACTAAGAACGGAACTGTCTAAAGTGGGGTTGGTATCCAGTAGCTTTACGAGACCCATCTTATCTGATAAAAGCAACTTATCTCAATGTTTATATGTTGACTCCAGAAGCAAAGGGATACAAATGACATTGACGGAATAAAAGAAAAGTTCAAAGTAATCTTTTATATATAACATAAAATATATGTGACATAAAATTGTCATATTCTGTACATAGACGCACCAAAGTCAAAGGTGATGTCACTTGTATCCTTTAGCTTCTGGACTCCTCATATATAAATGTTTAGCGGCTGACTGAAAGCAAGGAGAGACATGAAAACCAAAAAGAGTTCGAGGTTTAGGTGCAAATTATAGCACCACTAACACACGTATTCAAAGCTTTTTAAAGATCATTCAAACAATCCAAATTTTTCAGTTATAATCAAGACAAGTAAGTTTAGGCTATCCAGTCTATCACTGCAATGTTAAAAAAAAAATGCAGTGTTGCCAACTTCTAATGTTTACGTGAATAGAATGTTTTATGATGGGATTGGGCTTAAAACCACGAAATATTTACCATAAGTCACTTATTTTTCTTTCTTAACTTTAGCTTTTTTTCATATTAGAAAATTCCGAACTTTCTATTTGGGGCATCTACCTAAAAATTAGTACCTAAAATTTATGTTAAGTCAATGACGGGAAAACAAAAACGCACTGAAAATTAATTTTCATCTGGTACACAGTGCTGCCAATCCAATAAGTTCCATATTATTCCTTAATGACATTAGTGCAAGACAGTAATAAATGTTATTAATAGCAAATGTTGTAAAAGACTGATGAAATGATCATTCAAATTACAAAATATTAAGACAATCAGTGTTGCCAAATCGTAAAATTAATTATTCTGAAACCTTACTTATTCATTATTGAAATAATTAAAATTCATTAATTTCAAATTTATTTGTTTTGATGTATTGAAACCTTGCACATGAAGCTGAAAATCTTGAATTTATATCTAAAAAAAATAATCTTTATTTAGATGTATAAGGAGCTAATAATAAGTCCCTTGTAACTTACTTTGGTTGACCATATATGAACTTGTCATCAGAAACGATAAACATTAATATGTAACGGGTTTTATTTTCTATCA
>JAGDQP010003743.1:66126-91077 GCA_022664845.1 Lepisma saccharinum
GTGTGCTCAATGTGTCGTTTTGTTGGCATGTAACCCAAAGTACATATCTTGTACACATTAAGTTCATATTTACCGTAGTTCGCATTATATTGATTTCGTTTTCAGATCAGTTTTAGTACATTTGTCACTATCAAGTAAATTTTATCCATGAATTTAGTATCAGTATACCAGAAGTTCATATGTTATGCACTAAAATGTGGTATAGTTCATAATAACTTCATGAAAACTTCATATACTATGCACTAAAAACGTGGTAAAACTGGAACATATTGTGAACTTTTTTCGGGACATATTGTGGACTTCAGATGTACTTTGATTCAGCGTTAGATACTTGCAAAATGAATCTGAATCTTTGTAACGGGTCGTCAAGCGCACCTTTTCTGAAATTTGCTATAGTAAATCTAAAACTATGTATAAAGTGGTTTTTTTTTCGATTCATAAGAGTTACATTCGATTTCAAAATAACAAATACGATATACTGTATTAAAGCACAATTTGTACCATTAATATACGGTACATTTAAGAGCATCTATAGAAAATTATTAAAAGTTTATCAAGTATATGTTTACCCATAATTTTCATACATGTATGCAAAGTTTTTGTACGAAGCTACGTACAATTTAGGGGGGGTCTTGGAAAAATTTAAGGGAGTTAAACCCCCATATCCCCCCCCCTTTGCTACGGGCCTGGTAAAGCATTGTAGCTTTACTTTTATCTACTAGTATGTTTAAATTCATTTAATTTATTGTATAGTAATAAAAAATTGCCGAAATCATACACTGTTCATGGTTATGCTCGTTTGTTTGTTTGAATATTACATGCGTCTTCTTACAAAATATCTTAAATAATTTTAGTAATATCGTGAACAATATACAACCCTTTGTAACTACATTATTTAACCCGCAGTTTTAAGTGAGACTAACTTTCGGTGCAAAACATGTCTCACGTATATGAAGGATTCCGTTATTTGGTAAGTACTGCCTCTGTGTGAAGAAAAGAACTTTCCAGTTGTCTTGTAAAAGCTCTCGAGATGAATTATGTGATGAACAGTGTTCGAATATGCTCAGTGTCTCCTTTGTCCTTTCGAACAGAGCTGACTTCAAAATAAACCTTCTTAGCGTACAAACAAACAGGTTTTTATCCAAAATTTGATTCATCGTCGCTGCTGGCAGTCAACTTTGATCTTCTGACTTTGGAGAAAAGAAGAATTATTAATGATATTGTATTTCTTTCTAAAATATTTAATAATGAAGTTGATTGTACAGACTTAACCGCAGCTATTTGCATAAAAGTTCCCTCACTTAGAACTCATATGAGAAACAATGAGTTTTTCTTCTGTCACAAGGCCAGAACAAATTCTATGTTAAAGTCTCCCATATGGCGAACTTGTACTGCTTATAATAAGTACTTGGAAACAGATAACGAAATAGATATCACCAATAGGGCAAAAACAGTTATACGCTCTAGACTGATTCAATATATGTCAACATACTAACTGAAACTTTATTTTGTGGTAACTATATTAATGTTTTGTTCTGCTTTTTGCAACGTAGAAATTATTATTATATTAATTTTATCTTGGCAAAATTATGTTAATGTAATTGTCTGTGTGATTGGATTTATACGTTTTCTTTTTCTCTATCTTATGGAAACTATATTGATGACTGTTTTGTTCTATGTGATTGGGTGTGTAAAGTTTTTTTTTATGTGTACAGCTTGAATTATTTCATTATGCAATGGAAGACTTTAATTAGGCATTAGTCTGTTGTTTTCCAAATAAATAAATAAATATAAAAATCTATGACGATTTGCAGATAAACGGTTTTTTGGGTGTACTCAATCTGCAGTTATCTAATCTTTGAACTGGTTGGGGAAAAATGAAGATACCCGAACAGCAGATTCCAAAAGAAAGTCAACCAGTTTCAGAAATTCCTGAATGAAAATCTTCTAAGATTAATCATTTTCTGCACCAGCGGAAAGCAGAATTGAAATCGAATATATTAAATACAGAATTCAATACGTCTTGCAATCTTGCAATTGAAGTGATCGACGAGTGCATCGACGATCTATTTGGACAATCTGATTATTTCTTTGGAATTTCCTTCACGAATACACCATGGATCTGGATAAACACCTCATCATCAGTACACGATTTTTCTAGGATTGTAATATCAAAGTTGGAAAGTTTAAATCCTGTCTACCAGTTCCAACATCTCATATTTCCTCCAAAGAAAAATAAAGAAACCCCAGGTCTTTTACTATTTACATCACGTGGTCAAATTCATGTAAGAATGTTGAGCCAAACAGTTCTTATTTTTTACGATGGCGTTAATAATTCCTTCAATCGAACTTAAATTTTAGCTAAGGGCTTCAGGCATCTCAGACTCAGACCTAGGTTGGGGTGGGGGACAGAATTTTGGAGGTAGACAGCCATGGGCTTGGTGTTTAGTTAGATATCACTCCAAATTTGCTGGTGTGGCTGAAGAAAACTCCTGGAAAAACCTCAGTCAGGATGGGTAGCCGCTAGGATCGTTTCTACTTTCTAGGAACTTCTGAGTACAAAGTCTACGTTCGCTGACTATGATCGCTGGTAGTAATTTCTTCAAGTTGGAAGTGATATGAATGGTAAATACCGTTCATAAAATTTCATATATGTACTCGATTTGGACGAAGATTAGATGATTACCGACCTTATCTACGCTAAGAGACAATTACTACATTGAACTCACGGCAAATAACAATGTGTCTGATATTCTGCACGTGGCTCCTTACATTTACATATGTATTGTTGAAAGACCAGTTTTAAGTAATGTTTTACATACAGACCACAACCAGTATTGTTTGACATCTAAGCTGAACTATTGTTAACCTTATCTTATCGTCGAAATGTATCTGTTAGCTATTGGAATGCATATCGTCAATGCATTAACGAAAAAAAAATCTCAAAATTATTCCAGCGAGAGTCAGAAGAGTTTTCAGAGACATTTATGCCAATTCTAAACGATTTTATTCGTAAAATACTTCTCCACTAGATAACAAATATTAATACTGAAAATCGACCCAACTTTTCCTCACTAAATACCCGCATTTTCATTTTAATGAATAGATAAGAATTGCAACAAGCAACTATGCATCCAGCATAAACGTAATTGGTTTACTGAAAAGGCCAAAAACTGTATACAAAATTGTACAAACAAGAATCGGGTCAAATTATAAGCAACAGAAACTTCAAACTACTCGCCTTAGAACGAAGGTCACTCTATATCCTGCAAGAAGTTTATGCAACGGTTTCCGCCGCTTCGTGCACTCGCAGGGCAGACATTTGAACTAAGAAAGCGAGTTTATATGTTACTCTTCAGAACTACAGTTCGATATGACAATGTCTTCTTTCAGTTATATCTGAAACGCAACATGGTTTTACGAAAAGCAAAGTGCCATTAATTATATTCTTAAAAAGCATTAGATCACGCTTAGAGAAGAAGAAAGTATCCATAGGATTTTTTTAGCATAAGGACTTCTTGAGAATCAAAGTAAGGACTTCGCTACTGTTGAACTCAATACTTTGTCCAGGAAATGGTCCTGTACAGTACTAGAAGGCTGGCACATAAATTGTATCAATTCTATCTTACCAGACTCAATCAGATTGCAAAAGTAACGGGTACTAGTAACAACTTCTATCAGAAATATATGTCAGAGGAAACTACCATTAAGTGTGTACTACCACAAGTTTCAATATTAGGTCCTATCTTTTTTTCTTATACTAAATGATACTAATTCTCTTATACTACTTAATAGTGACATTAATATTTAATTAACTAGGAGCAAAAGTAGTCCTTATTATCTAATAATGAAAAATTAATCAGTTATCTGAATGCTTAAAGAATAACAGTCTGATATTGAGAAGGAGTTTACCAAGGCCTAAGTTGAAGATACCAACCATCTTGCATTTGCCTGGTGTGACTGCGGAATATAACAACTTGATTTGTATTTATGTTACACTCTCGATAGTTGACATCTATTTTGTATATGTAAGAGAAGAACGAAGATAAAATATTGACTGTGGTTTCCTCTAATGGGAGAAACTGAAACTAAAGGAAAAAGAATGAGTGCCGTCAAAAGTGTGAATGTCGTTATCAGAAATTATGTATTATGAATACGTGGGTAAGTTTGAATATAGTTATTTCTGATTATATTTTCTAAAATTCTTCAGTTAAATTAGAAGGAATAAGAAACGAGACATATCCATCCGACAAACAGTGTTTTCTTCTAACTTTTTTTTTTATTCATGTAGTGCATGTAGGCCTATTCCTCTCAATCATTCTAAATATGTAAACTTCCTTTCTGAAAAAGTTAACAATTCTTATGGGCAGTGAATTCTTCTAAACTTTTTGGTGAGGTTGTATGGTGATATACCATCTCGAAAGAAACAACACGTTTTCGAAAGAGATATCAGCAGTTTGGAAAAGGAAACGGATTGTGAAAAAAAAAAAAAAAAAAAAAGTAGAGAAATATTAATTGAATTATGTGCCAAAGCATCTTCTTTTTAAAAAATGATATCTCAATCAATAAACACTGTGGCATTTTTCAATGTGACACATACATCAAGAGATATCTTGTATTCACTGTTTCTTTCAGGCATGCTTTCGGAGGGGGAGGGGGGTCAACCGCTAGCTTTGTTGAATTAGTCTCGACACTTACTGAAATGTGTATATAATACCATTCTATAAACATTGTTCATGTTATTTTAAGGTTAACTAAGAAAGTACCGCATATTGTTAAGTAACAATATTGTTATTTCATATTTTAGTACATTGGAGTCAATATACGTTATTTATAATTTTCACGAGCTCCTCCATGAGTCCCCCCGAACGAAATCTTCTGAAAGAAACACTGCTTGTATCAATATAGTAACTAGTAACTGGAAAGAATGAAATTGAATTTTATTTATGGTGTTTAGGCATCTAAAACTCAGGTCGATATAGGGGAGGGGAAAGGATAAGGGAAGGTGTCGGCCAGGGCCTAAGTTCAAGATACCATCCCGACATTTTCCTGAATGTTTGAACAAGAAAAAATTGTTTGAATGGTAGGTTAAGGGATATAATAAAGCAGCAGATACAATAATGCCATTTCATTTTCAGTTAGTAATAACTAAAAAAAGCACAGTTACAGCAGTCGAGAACATGTCACCGTGCAGGTGAAACATAACTTCTTTACTGTTTGTTGTTGACGCTTAAATCGTCGAGTACAGTGCTTCATTTCTTTGCGATTGCAAAATCATTTAAATATGATAAGAAAGTAAAAGACATTTTCAAGGCACTAATACCACATCGACAATGCAATGAAACAAAATTCAAATAATTTTCTACTTTAACAAGTTTCCTCGCATAGCTGGTTATTCCAACAAGATTGAATCACGCTACTTATAACAACCAGCAGTAATGTTGTTGAAACAAGCCTCTTATGTTGTTCCAACCAGTTAGTTTAATGCTTGTTTATGAAGTGCAACACGATATTAAGTTTGACAAAGTGAAAGGAAGTAAATGGCTGACAACCTTGATTCAAGTAGGCATGCTATCTGAGAGAATAATCAAAAACCCAAATAATTTATAAATCTAAATGTGTTCAGGCAGTAAAACAGAAGTCTTCAAATAAACTAGGAGAAGCCAAAGCACAATTTATTGCATTACTCGTAACGATTGAGAATGTAGACAGAACTATTTTTGTTGACTAGTTGTGTAACATGTAAGAAATGGTCCCACGAAACTTGTTATCCAAATCTTGATTGTATTTGACACTGAGAACTTTGGTATACTTGATATAAACAATTTTTTCATTTATTTGTCGTTTAATTATAGGTAATAATTTAAAATATGTCCTGGCATTATTGTTTCCAAAGTGGATTCAATAAAGCTTTTTCATTTTCTGATACATTTTTTTCAGAAGTTAATCTCTTTCAAGAAAACCAAAGACACGTCATTTAAAAAATTTCTCTTCAGAGAGAAAGATCGGTTTACTGGCGAAGGCATAACGAATATGGAACAACAAGGAATGTTGAATAAGGGGTTGGTAAGAGTTTTAAGTGTCGAAAGATAAATAGAGTTAATTTCTTTCAAGGAAGCGAAAGCAGATAGATGAAGGCTTTCAAATTTTTTCTCTATAAAAAATAATATAGAGGAAGATCTTTACCATTTTAATCAGATTGTTCCACGCTGGATACAGGTTTCCCCAGTTGTAATCCTTTACAAGTTTACATTATTCGGGTTGAGTAAATACTCTATACTTCTCTGACAAGTCTTTCTGTTCAGCTTTTTACTTACTCTAAAATCTTAATACTTTTTCGTTCAGCTTGCAATCTCGGATTTCATTTCTCTTGTAGGATTCATGAAGTGCTGCGAAGCCTTCTACAACCGCTATCTCTGTCTGTCTGTCTCTCTATTAACAACTATCAACTGAGAAGCTACTAGCATTACGTAGGTGGTTAAGTTGTCGTTGGAAACGTATGGGCGAGACGAGTTCAAACGCGTAATGATCATAGAGATTGAGTGTGTGGATTTCAAGATAGGCGGTGATCAATTTCCCCTAGTAACTTCCAACTCAGGAACTGCTACTAGGTCTCGAAGGTGGAGATGTCGTTGGAAAGGTATGGGCGAGACGAGTCCAATCTCGCATAGGTAATCCAAACAGGAAGCCCAGGGCTGAAACCTGGCGGTAGCACATGTGCACAGTTCCCCGACTGACTTCGCTTTACTTGTTTCGTATATACATATAGCTAATCTTCTCTGTGCAAAGGTATATTAAATGAATATCTTGACAAAAGGAAATGGTTAGAAGATAATGTAGTACTAGTACAAAAGATCTTTGAATCTAAATAAAATAAACAAAAAAAATAACAAGGAATGAATGTTTTAGTGTAATCAGCAGAATGGTTAATGGGGATATTAAGCGAGACAAAAATGTGAATGAGGACGAAGTTTATAGAAAATAGCAGCAATGACTAGAACAACACGAAGCGTGATGTATACCAGCAAAATGAGTAGAACATGTACTGAATTGCATATATGTTATATGCCTTCCCAAGCATATAGAGAAAGTGCAGTAAAAAATGTCTGTAAACCATCATTGGAAATACCGATACTCTAATTGCGGTATAAAACGTTTTGTATTGACAATAAATAAACAAAAAAAATATACAAAACACTTGCCTAACAATGTTAAAAAAAAAACTTGCTCAGTAAATTTGGCAATAGAAACATTTGAAACGCGAATAAATTTGCATATACGTGCAAACTTATTTTTGATATGTGGACATCAAAGCTTGTCACGGGATTAATAACTGAAGTGTTTAGAGAACATAATGCATGAACAGAATGCACAGATACAACTCCAAAAATAAGATAAAAAGAATTTTATGGGCGGTAACAACACTATGGCTTACGCCCGCCCCAAAGCAACCCCGAACCATTCACTACAACGAAAGTTCATTGTTTGATATAATTTCATAAGAACGAGAATGAATACAAGAGAAAATCAAGAAACTAAAATAATTTGGGTGTAAAGATGTAAATAGAAAAAGGATAACAGAAAATGACAAGGAAAATTTATTTATTAGCAAAAAACATTCAGCAATAATAGCAACTTTGCACTGGGCTGTCAAATAATAAAACATAAACAATTAATACAAAAAAAATGAAAATAAATAAATAGAAATCCATTTACCCATTTTATTACTAGCCATATTGATTAAACAGGAAAGATAAAGAAAGAGAATGAAAAGTGAATTTCGATACCGAATACAAGTATGGACAAGTAACGCATAAAATAAGAAAATTTTTCAAGAAAACAAAATTAAACCAAAGCTAGGGGAAAATTTGGGAGGGACACATAAGATATAAAACAATATTTCTAATATCCATGGAGGAATATGAAGTTGGGAATATATGAAATATACTGTGAATACAAATAAAAATATATCGGACAAAGTAATAGATAGACATTCCTCCCAAAAATGGAAGGAACAAGTATTGAAAACTATGTAGAGTAAAAAAAGATATAATAGACTATAGTGAAAACGATGCTAAAAGTTATTGATATAGTTAATTAATTAATTAATGTTTTTTAAATTAATAATTGAGGAATAATAGTCTGCAAGAAGACTCTAACTCCGTAAATATTGAAGGGAGATAACGACAATGGAAGTTTTCAGATAAAAAATTAATTAGTAACAAAATGGCATGTTATATATTTTTGAATGTGTATACAAACTTTTTTAACCAGTAACACAGAAGACAATAACACAAGATAAATAATGGATTTTTCTTCTCATTTCTAAAAGAAACAAATTCGAACGGCTAAACTTTCACGAAATTCAACAACCACTTTCTCTCTCCCCCAAATTGACTTTAGTGTTTTTCAGTTCCCAGTAGACATGAATGTACGAAAACAAATATACATACAAGTAGAAAATAGTCTTTGCTATTAATTTAATTTAACTTAAATAAGAATTTTGTCTTTGTCTTGTTTTTGAAATGTAAATAAAAATATATGATTTGCTTCTAAGCCCGCAAGCAAACTGTAGCTCTTTCATTTCATTCTGCATACATCTTAATAATAGAAAATTATTATTTTGTACACACACAATAAAAAAAAAGATAGGAAGTGAGAGGACGCGAATGGCAAAGGAAACAAAAACTATTAACTCCAGTAAATCCTGCCGCGGAGCCCACTTTATCAGAAACTGTAGGTCTCGTTCTTAAAAGCTCACCAACTCATTTAGGACGTTAATAACAATTCACTATTAACTCCAATACCAGGCCACGTGCAAAGCACTACTCAATAATTTATTATTAGTAGTAGTGGAACTAATTTTTAATTATTTTTAAGATTCTTTAAAATATTTTATTAGATAATTATTTATTTAAAAAATATTGCGCTATATTTACTAGTATTACAACTATGTTCATATCATGTAAATTGTTATTATTATTTTCATATATTAAAAGAAAAGCACAATACCGTACTCTTCATTAACCAGATTCTCTATGGTGATGGTCAAACAAACACGTACTGCTTTAGGTTTGTACCCACCAGGGGCTAAGAGAAATTGAAGAAAACGAGCAATTAGGACTACTGTTCTGCCCGGAGGCAGGTCTATAATCCGCATGTCGCTACCCAAGGTGAATGGGTGGTGTTTTCCTATTGCCTTTCATAAGATAGAGATGACGGCGACGTAAGAACGGGACCAACTGTTGAAATTGGATTTCAAAACTATTGCCTTCAACGAGTCAGCACTGAGGAATTGAACCCAGGTCGTCTCGATTAAACTACCAGCAAACATTTACAGTTACTCACAATGTTGTTCGTACCGGGCAAATGTTGTAATGGAAAATTTAATTTACCACATAGTGTGGAATATGTTATTAGCATGCTTCATAAGTGATAAACGTGAGAGAGTCCCGAGGCGCATTAAAATCGATTTTATTAAAAAAAAGTAAAAGGTGAAACAAATAGAAAAAATTCAAAACGCGTCAAATTCATGCCACTTTCTTGTTCGTACACTGCACTCGTTCAGTGGTATCTCTGCCCAGGAATTAGATAACGCGAGGACACAGATAACACCTACCGTACCAGAGCCTCACTATTATCGTGTTTCCTCATTCCTTCCACTTGTTTGAACCATAATGGGGAAAAGAAAGGAACTGATTGTGGATCTTAAAGAGACAATAGTCAATCTGGCCTTAAAAGGATTTTTCATGAGAAAAATTGGCCAGTTAATGAACAAAAAGCACTCCACAGTGCAGTATATTATTAACAAATTTAGATGCAGTGGTTCAACGAAAAATGTGCCACGAAAGACAAAAGAACGGAAACTAATGCTAGAGAAGATCGTCTAGTGATTCACAATATTAGAAGAAACCTTAGGTTATTTATGCCGAAACTACGTCCAGTAATAGGAGAAGCAACAAGGAAGCTAATGTGCAACGAGACCATCCGACGAGTTTTACATAAACATGTATTTCATGGCAGAATAGCACGAAAAAGGCAACTCATCAGCAGAAAGAACCGCATCGAGATAATGAGATTTGCAAAAGAACATTTAAAAAAGGATGAGGAGTTTGGGGACAATGCCGTTTTTTTTTTCGATGAAACCATAATAAATCTATATGGGTCATACCGTGTCACCAGAGTGTGGAGAAAGGCGAATGCGCAGGATAATGTTACCAATACAATACCTACACACATGGTGGGGGATCCACCATGATCTGGGGCTGTATGTCGGCTAAGGGAGTTTGAAAATGCAAGCCATTCATGGTATCGTGGACCAACATGTCTACAATAGTATCCTAAAAAATAACGTGAAACAAAGTGTCCAGAAAATGGGATTGCCGCCTGTGTTTACATTTCAACAGGATAAAGACAGCAAACATACTGCTCAGATCAACAGAGAGTGGTTAATTTGGAACATTCCCAAACAGTTGAAAACACCTGCTCGAAGTCCGGATCTGAATCCCATTGAGCATTTATGGCCACTTTTCAAGAAACGTGTCCATATAAACACCATTGCAATACCAAAGAAGATCTAAAGAGAGCTTTAGAGTGGCAGAGAATCAGTCCAGACACATGCAAGAAACTAATCATTTCTATGCATAGAAGATGTCAAGTTGTTATTAAAGCCAAGGGTTATGCATCCGGTTATTAAGTTGCCCAATTTTGTCATTTTTATGTCTGTTTTCTGTTATTATTGCACAGTGCACGAACAGAAATGTGACATCGAAGTACAAGGTTTTTCTTACAGTGTAGTCTATGTTTCTTCTTCACTTCTAATAAAGTTTGTGGGTAAACAAACGTTTGTAAATGAATCCCTTTTCTTGTTGTAACTGCATATTAGGAAATTACCTAGTGTATTGTTGTTTATTGTAATGTTTCCTTTATTTTACTGTTCACAAATCATATGTACGAACAACATTGTGAGTAACTGTATAATGTGAAACCAAGATTCAGAGAGCTGTGGAGAAATCATGCAAACCTTTACAAACATAGTTGAAAGGCGCTAAATGTTATGGAGGATATTATTAATGTATTACTCGTACTATGTATGTTAAGTTAATAAGTTCATATCTTATTTGTTTTCGATGTTGATTTTATTGTTTCATTTATATGATATATTATATCAAAAGCTTGGATTTGTAATTTTAAAAAATAATATTTTGTTTGTTGTTTCATATTTTAGATCAGTCAATATTTCTTTCTGTTATGGAAGGTAATTCCAAAATTTTATATAAATTATTAAAAATATTTGGATGTTAAAAATAAAAATGAGGCTTTCTGACAGTAAACAATTATTTTACGGTTTTTGAGCGTCATACCAAAATTATACAGCAATTATAAAACATATTTGTCTGTTAATTTAAAAAAAAAAATGAGAATTTTTGGCAGTAAACAATTATTTTGGGATTAAGAAAACAAATATTTATCATTTAGACGTCTTTAGAAACAAAAAAATATTCGCACGCAAATGCAGTGAGAGAACAGAAAGCCTAACATAAAGAGCATCACACTTGTTCTAAACTGCTTGTAAGTCGCCCGACACGCCATTTAATCAATCAGGACTCTTGAAGTAGCCTACCAGTTTATGTATATTGGTTTAAAGTGAACAATTTGTCAGTGACTGATTTGATCTCGATCTTTATTGGTGTCTGAACGGAACCATCGAGCTGTACGTAACGACACATACCAATACTCATGAAAATAAAGCTTTTAGTCTCGATAAGATAAGATAAGATAAAATGAATTTTATGGGCGGTAACAGCACTATGGCTTACGCCCGTCCCGATACGGGGAAGCCCCTTATCTTGGTCATGTCAAAATTTAGCTGTTAAATAACATAATAAAAGAATATAAAAGATGAAGATGTAAAAGGTCTTCACAATCAGCCCACTGGTGTAAATGGCCAGAATAAAAACCAAGCCTGTAAATGGGCCTTTACAAATAAAACAAAACTACACTATAAAACTTAATGGAAGCCTGTAAATGGGACTTCACAAGATAAAACAAAACTACACTATAAAACTTAACAGCTAAGGAGCATAATCATATAAAATAAACGGAAATCATAAAAATCTTCAAAAACAAGTAAAAGATTACCGTTTAAGTTTAGGTTTATACCTAGGTTTCCCTTTCCTTCCAACGAGATTAAAATCTATATCCATCAGGTGATCCTGAATCATGTCTGAAGCCAAAGATGAACTTGGTTCATCGATAGTATGTGCAGACTCTTCCTGAGCTAACTGAGCAGACAACACGTTCGTCAGAGTCTTAATGCTTGTAGCGAGAGGCGAAGTTCGAACTAATTTCGGAACTTTATAGGGACTAAAAGTAGTCTTAACACGTGGAGCTCTAGAGCTCTGCACAGGCGTGTGTTTTCCCTGACTCTGCGTCGGCATATTGCCAGGAGTCTCCGATTCTTTGGGCGGCTTCGGAGTGTCGTCATGCACAACAGACTCTGTTTGTGTTGATACGTTAACTGTCTGGGTACCAACCGAGACAGTTTTAACTGCTATTTTGGCTACAACATGTGAAAACGCACTAGAGGGAAGGGTTGCGTTGAGACTCTTTTACGCGACGTTTTGCATCGCCAGCAGATATTTTCTCTATCACCATCAGCTCTCTAATACGTTTTTCTTCTTTAAATACCGGACAGTCACGCGACCAGGCCGTGTGATCACCCTTGCAGTTAACACACTGAGGTTTCAGTGATGTGCAAGGATCCGCACCATGGCTACTGGTACCGCATATTGCACATACAGCAGAGGTCACCTTACACGACGTGCTGGTGTGTCCATAGTGCTGGCATTTAAAACACCGGAGCGGACTCGGTATATAAGGACGGACAGGTAAGCAATAGAATGCTGCCTTCACGTCCTTGGGGAGCTGTGGCATGGCAAACGTCAAAATTAACAAGCTCGTGGGTTGCAGTTCGTCACTCTTTCGAGTTTTAATGCGTCTAACGTTGACTACACCTTGGCTCGCAAGTTCATTCTTAATCTCTTCTTCAGGGACATCTTGCAAGTCCCAACAAGATATTACGCCCTGACAAAAGTTCAGTTGACGGTGTGGTTCAACTTGAACTTCGAATGGTCCTAGGGTTTTCAGTTTAAAGAGATTAGTTGACTGTTTATTATTAGATGTCTCTACGAGCAAGGTGCCGTTGCGAAGCTTTTTAACATGCTTAAGTTCACCTGCAACGTGATTCAGTTGTTTTTGTATAACGAAAGGGGATAACCCCTTCAAACCACCTGGATTGTCTGTTTCACTCTTTACTTTAATCACAAGATATCGTGTAATAGACGGTACGATACTTCTCTGTTCCTCTACTTCGACTTTCTCTTCTTTGTCACTGCTTGATGCATTAGCTGTATGCGCCTTCTTACTAACATCAGTGACGTTCTCTTCGCTCTGTCTCTTCTGTCTCTTTCTTTCTTTCTGCGAAGGTGACTTATTAGGATGTGGTGGAGCCATGATGAATGAAAGCCGTAAATGCCCACACTTCTCCGTCTTCGTTCTGAGGAGCCAACGAGGCTGCCGGGTACTACCCTCATCACCCTTGTCAGCAAGCTGGAAATCGAGGCGAAGTCCAATGACTTGGCGTCGAAATCACTTGTACTCCCGACTGATGGATACTTGGGACACCCACTCCCCCGAGTGTTGGCGAGACCAAAGGTCGGAAGAGCTCCCCAATGGCGCACTTCCCAGTCTCAACGAGCTAGACCATCCAAGAACCTGCTGTTAAGAACTAGGCGCTATCCAATGGTTCCGCCCCCTTTCCCCTGGGCCCAGGGGCCATCGTCAATGCAAATACATCCTGTCACATCCTTGGTCATTGCGCGGAGGCGCAACTCACAGCACAAGAGGAGGTGAAATAATGAGTCATCAATGGATGAAAAATGGGGTGAATGTAAATGAAATGCAAGTCTCGAGATGCAAGTCTCGGTCTCGTCTCTAGTCTCGAGGGATAAGTCTCAGTCTTGTTCTCATCTCGAGTAAGTCTCAATGGATAGTGTCTCTGTCTCGAATCGATTTCTAGATATTAATCTGTCTTGGTCTTGATCTCGAATTCGAGACGAGATCAAGACATATCTCTGTCTCGGTACCATGCCTACTTGTGTCTAGAAATGTATATTTCCTAAAATTGTGTCGGTACTCGAAAATTTGCGTTCTAGTATATATTTACATTAAATTTTATTTGACAGTACATTCTCTATGAACTTTTTATGTAGGCCTGTATATCTTATCCTAGTGTTCAACGGTTCTAGGTGAAAAAAAACTGTGTAAACTTTGTACTTTCAGATTATTTCAGTAGCTATAGACTTCATCCCGTCACGATGCCATTAGCTACTAAGTTTTAAAATCCACAAACATCCATGAGCTCCAGACGGGATTCGAACCCAGAACCTTAGAGATACTGTCCTGATGCCTCAGACTGCACACCTACCACGGTTGGTTCTAGGTGACAGTAAGAGTACCAATATCCACATTTACAATCTAAATAACATAACCCAATCTTATAATTCTTGTGTACCTAGTGATTCAAGTCAAGTTGCTAACATTTTGTTTCGGTAGAAATGTATTATAGAATTACGGCATATTCCAACTTAGTACATTGCCAGTTTGTACAATAAAATAAACACCGAAATTTAATTGATATTGATTGCTCACTTGATTAAAAAGGTATCAGTATTAATTTTCTCGAATCTTTAGTTATTTATTTATTTTTTTATTTTTTCAGATGAACACTAAAATTTAAGTTATCATCAAAAGTTACACCTAGATCTTTGGAGCTGTAAGTCCTGGGGATCTTGTTATTCGAGGTATAATAATCACTTATATAGAAATTAATTAGTTATTCTGGTGTACCTGTTGAAACTAGTTTTATTTGTATTTATTTTCATTTTATTGCTTCTTCATCATTTTTCCAATGGTTCTACTTTGAATTGAAATTTAACATTTTCTTCTACGTTACTAATTTTGCCAATTAATTTCAGGTCATCAGCATATAATAATGCAGTTGGAAAAATAAATGTTAAAAAAAAATCATTGATATATACATGAAATAATAAGGGACCTAGCGGGGAACCCTGAGAAATACCTTTGGTTATTATGCTATTAGTACAGATGGTCTTATTTAATTTCACTTGAAATGCTCCATCTAAGAGATACGTAACTCTTGAACCAATTAATGTATTGAGTTAATACCCATTTCACAATTAACTTACCTGATAAAATTTGGTGATCAACAGAAGAAAAAGTTTTGGAAATAAATAATATTATATACCCTTGTATCATATTAACAGTCTGTTCTAATTTCTATGGCTTTCTGTAGCATATTTTGAACCACTTTTATATATATATAGGAATAATAAGTGAAGAGTAGATGGGGTGATGTTCCTAAGAAAGATGTTTTCTCGTAAAACCCATTTTGAAGTCCAACTCTCCCAATTACTTCCATGTATTTATTTCTCTAAAACCGCTGTAACTTGGGAATTATTTTGACATTTGGGTTGGAACTCTTCTAGCTGTTAGGTGTCATTGTGCAGTAGTACTTGTTACGAGTGAAAACTCAATTTCATATGTCAAAAACTGATATTCCCTTTCTTCTCTGTACTCTTCAAATGTTTTTTTCTGACATCATTTCAAAGATTTATTAAATATTTTGTCTAAACAGGGTTCAAGATGATTACCACATTCTTCAATTACGTAGTTTGGAAAGTTATTTGGAACAATACTAGAAATAGCTTTAATTTTTGCTTGAAACTTTGAGTACAATAATAGTAATCTTTATTTAGTAAATGGATTTAATGGTTGGATACACTAACGACACGTGGAACAAGAGAAACTATAAAAAAAAAAGACAATAGTACGAATCAGCCATTGTGAATAAATGTCAGAAAGCTGTCATGTCCATATTCATCTCATAATTCTTTTTATCAATTAACAATCTTAACAAAGAATCTGAAGGGTGTGCAGCATTTTGCAAAAGATGGCTATCACACACTCATATATATATCTATAGAGAGGAAGAGTACTTACTATAACTTGCCTACACTAATCCGCTTGACGGAGTTAAAATGATTTTCCTCCGTGTCGACTCCTATCGTAATTGTCAATTTCCTTCCAAGACTTCTTGACTTACGAGATAAGAACTCCTGTTTCTTCAGCCAAGATAGCGATCTGTTTCAGTGGAAGATGTAGCACTAACAACAGCAGTAGACCCGACAGTTCATCCATTCCACTGTGAACTGCAACTGGAAGGCAAACAATTTGGTTCCACTTCTGACTCCCACCCTCAATAATATCTACACTCACTTTAGTTTTTAGCTTCTTGTCATTTCCTAGAGCAAAACAATGTACAGGTTGATATAGAGGTGTAAAGGTCGGTGCATAGTAAGATGGTGGGTAGCGCTATTTGTCTATTTATGGACGCCTGTTGTCGTAGCTCGTTAGTCGTTACATCTCTGGATAACGTTTCTTGGCGAGCGCTCTTCCCCGAGCAGGAAAGTGGACAGAGCTTTGTATAGGTACCATACCGGCATTCAGCTGCCAGAACTCACGTAGATCTGGGTCAGTATGGCCTAGTTTCTTCTCATTTTCCTTAGGTAAAGAATATCCTTACGGGCAACTTGAATCCGCAGTAAAGAAGAATTTTCTCAGTCCAAAAAATGCCGCACATATAAACCAATGGAACTGTTCACGCTAACGTATTCAAAGCAAAGTCGCTCACTTGAAATCTCTCCGTCTTGTATATTAGTACAAAATCATATCAAGACTTTCATCTCAATTACCGGGTATGGCTTCATTTCAAAATTGTTATCAAACATTTATGAGAAAACGTCAACTTCATCTACGGCAAAACAAAGATACTACATACTAATTTCAACTTCGACTTTGTGGTGGTTAAGTGCAATTTAAGAATGTGTTCCAAACAATGTTACTAACTAAGTGGGTACAAGGGTAATAAGTGGAAGTTCTCCGAAGATTCTTCATTGGATTGGAGGTTAGTTTTCTACAAACCTAGTGTCCTTAAACAGAACAGAACAGAACAGAACAATGAGTGAGAATAGAGTTGTAGAATGGTGAGTGATATGAGAAGTGGACAATGTCAATATGTAGATAAGATACTATGTAATTTATTATTCTAATTGAGCTGAGCGAGTAAAATACTTTATGTCAGAAAAATGAATTTTGAAAGACTTGAAGCGATCAAGTAATAGAAGGCTAATGGCCACAGTCATGTAAAGAATTGTTTTGGGGATATGCAAAAGGTTTTAACCTGTTATAAGCTTTGAGTGTAGAACTTTTTAATAAAGATCTCCACGTTTAGTAGTAAGTTTTTCCTTTAGGCCTACGCGCTGCACTGTTATGCTTTTAGTAGCATATTTAGTGTGATTGAAAGTGATTGTCTTAAAGATCTTATCCAGTGGCCTCCAGTGGCTAGATGCTAGCGATAATTTGGAGCAGTGTGTATCGGGATAATCTCTTAAAGAGGAAAGGCTTCACGTCCATGATCCATAAGTCAATAAGAATCCACAAAAGCCCTGAGACAAAGAGTAAATAGCCGGAAGGACGCTATATTTGTAAAGATATTAGTTACGACTACGACGTTATATTGTGGAAAGATTATATACATCGCAACGTTATATTATGTATATTACAACGAAATATGTAATTTTAATTATTTCATAGTGACTATATGGAGAATGAGCAACTTTAAACTCAGGAAATTCTGCAGGGCTATGAAGATCGGTATAAACATTATTCACTACAACTAAAAATTATTGTGGGTGTCTCAATCCCAAAACACTCCAGTTGTCAGTGTTTCCAACTTATTTTCTTTAAAATGAATGTGAATACTTGAAGTAAACAAGGCACTAAGTGCCATTTTGTGAAATTTGCGTTTTTACAGGAATAACAATGCTAAACCCGTAACATAAGAACCGAAGTCCAAATATATTTGGTTAGTTCTTTTACTGGGTGTTTATAAATGGTGCAACGTGTTGTTTCGTATGGAAATAAAATTTTTAAAAACTGTTTTTTCTCGTAAGTTGGAAAGTGGCATTTTTAGTGCCTTTTCTTACTTCAAGTCTTCATTTGAGGCGTATGGACGAACAGACATTTCGTGTGTATTGAGAAAAACTGTAAGAAAAAATGAATTTTGTCCGCAGTGCGGGGTGACGCGGGATGATGTAGCATAGACTTTTATTCCACAAATCCAACACAATGATTAAGCGCGCGCTCACTCACGGAAAGCGCATGTAACATAGAATTTTGTTCCGCGGTTTTTGTAGTACATTTTCCTCCAGAAATTTCTGAATACCGAGGCAATTTGTTGCAATATGCTCAAAACAAGTTCAAATACATATGAAAGACATTTGATTCGCAAATAAACTTAATTTACACAAAAAAGAAATGTCACATAGTTCGCGCATATGCCTCATTTTAGAAATTGCTTCCATTAAATTAGACGTAACAGCACCAAACTTGACACCAACATTATTCAATACATCATAAAATACTGTGGATGTCAGTATCCCAAAACACCTCAGTTGTTAGTGTTGCCAACGCACTTTAAACATTTTAATTTTTAAAAATTTTATTCAATGCCATTAGATCTTTCAGAACCAACTTTGGCATAAACATTATACGACACCCCAATTGCTAATGTTATCAATATATTTTATAAACTTTGGTAAATTTTATTTTTATATGGGCCAATCTACTACCTTTGGACTTCGGCCAGTCAGGATTCGCCGTTTAGCCAATAAAATCCACACCCATGCCCCTGCCGGGGCTTGAACTCAGGATCTTCGAGTCGTTGCCCTACCGCCGTAGACCGCACGGCTACCCATTTTATACAACTGAATGTTTGTGTGTCTGAGATGATACCAATAGGCCGGAACCTTCGCCATTATTAGTAGAATTTGAATTTGATTTTTATAGCCTTTAGGCATCTAAGGCTCAGGCCGGGAAAGGGATAAGATTCGGGAAGGTGCCACTCAGGGCCTATGTTGAAGGTGCCATCACGGCATTTGCCTTATATGAATGAGGGAAAACCCTGGAAAAATCTCAGTCAATGGTCGACAGCTGGAATCGAACCCACGACCTCCCGAATCCTATGCCAACGTTCTACCACGGAGCTACGGCGACTCGGTGCCATTATTAATAGAATCACAGCGCTATATTGATTTATATTTGCATGAAACGCTAATGCATTATTACTTAACTTTCATGTACATTATTTCTGATAACTACTCCCATTCTCGACATTATATTATTTTTTTTTCCTTTTATAACTAACGCACTCTAATGGGTATCTGTTACTTATTAGTTATTACTAAATGTTTTCTTAAGTGCATATCATGACTTTTTTTTTTTTTTGGTTGACAAATGTTGATTGTAAGACGCCTGTATTCTGACTATTAGATTATTGACAGAGCTAGGAATTTTGGGTGCAAAAATGTTATATGAAAGGTGAAAAAAAAAAGTGCCTTATTTTGGTCTAAATGGGTGCTTAGAAAGTAACAAATTTGAAACGTAAAAATTTATTATAAACAGCGTAAAAACAATTACGTTGAACAGGACAAAAATTAACTCGTGTATCAAAGTACCATTATTCCGAAACATCCTGAACGTTTTATAAATGTCGCTTATCTAAGACTGGTAAAACGTCTGACATTCAGTATTTTTTCTTCAATGAAGCTGAAATTTTTCAATAAAACTAAGCAAGTATTTGAATGTAGAAAAAAAAAACGTTCCACGTCAAGATAAGATAAAATGAATTGTATGCGCGGTGACAGCACGTTCCACGTCAACTGAAACAAGTAGTGCGTTTTTTGTTGTTAATCCAGTTCTTTATTAGTTGTAACCTCCTCAATATCAGGGTTTCTCGCTCAACTTTGCTCTAGCTTTTGTTTTCTAACACCCTCCAGCGTTTCCACTGTACTTCCTTCTCAGAACACTGCTCCTCAAACTTTTTCATGACACTTGGTAAAAAAAAAGAATAACCATGTACAGTATAAAATCTGGTAATTTCTGTTTACCTGATAAGTCTTTAGCTATTTCTAGAACTGAAGAATCGCTTGACAAGAATCTGCATATAGCCAGAACTTGCATGCTACGCATATTCACTTTTTCATTCATTCCTTATTTCTAGAATAAAAGCAGGTAAAGATGAGAAATAAGGAAGAAAAAAAGTGAGGTTCTGGGATTGAGAAAAAGGTGCGAAATGGTGCAACTAAAACATAGTTTGAAGAGCTCATTTTGTGTTATCATTGCAAGATAATTTAGTTCTGGACATTTAAATGCTACCACAAAAATTCAGGTGCAGCACCTAAAGTTCCAAGTTCTAATTATTGGTAACCTTATCTGCTACATCCTGTCACTTTGAAATTAGGGTCAGTGCTATCAAACTTCAATAGGCCACTTAAATTCTTTTCAACGAAATAGACTAAAGTAACATCCTATAAGAAATTCGCAATAGGGAAAAGTATACCTACAATGCACATATACATTTTTTTTATGAGCTATCGTCTTTTCAGTAGCAACTAGTACAGTAAAATTCAAGCCATTCGTTCGTGAAGGCAATGTACTGAAATGCGTTTAGTAAACCACTACGGACGTGGCAATTTGAATGTCTTACTCATTGAGGCGTGAGTTGCTGTATGCGTGATAGTAGAAATAAGTGACTATGAGACTTGAATGGAAAGCAAAATTCCTAATCTGAGTATGAACCAACACGAGCCTTCGCCTTGCCTTGAAATAGTTGAACCAAGCAACCGTGGCTCAATGGTAGAGCGTTGGCTTAGCATTAGCATTCTGGAGGTCGTGAGCTCAGTCCCAGCGGCCGATCATCCTGACTGAGAATTTTCCTCAGTCACGCCAGCAAATGCTGGAATAGAATCTTCAACTCAGGCCCTAGCTGACACCTTCCCGCATTCTTTCCCCTTCCCTATCCCGGTAAGAACCTTAGATGCTTTAAGACCGTAAATAAAATTCAATTGAAATGTTCGAGTCGCCGTAACTCAGTTTTTAGAGCAGTGATTTCGCATTCGCAGAGTTCGAGTCCAGTCGCCTGTCACCCTGACTAATTTTTCCACCGGGGTTTTTCTTCACTCTCGGCAGGGTAATAACCTTAAAAGTGGGCAAAAACTGATTACCGACCCTATCTCGGTCTATATCAAAGATGCCTAAAGCTCATTATTAAAATTTCAAATGCAAAATTCCCATCAAATGTTGAAGAAAAAAGTAGAAACTAGGAACTAGGGTCCAAACTTTACGTTATTGAAAATTTTCGGTGTAATTATATTTTTTTCAAAATTAACAGAGTCGAATTAAAAATACTTAAACATAATATGCTGCTTGTGAACCACTCTCCAAGATTTGACGTGTTTAGCAATCAATGGATATTCGAAAACAGATTAAAGGTTTTTGTTGTTGAGTTTTCTTATATTAAGAATGATTCTAACATTTTTCTTTATGGTTTTTGCAGTGTGGACAAATTAGCAGTAATAGCAGTATTAATAGTAGCAATATTAGTAGTAGTAACGCTAGTATTTACTAATAATGAATGGTAAAGTATTCTTATTCTTATTATTAATAAATAATAATAATAATAGTGGTGGTAACAGCGGCAGTAGGATCATTAGTAGTTGTATTGAGACGTGCAACTCGTTTGATCCACTTGCCGAAATAATCAACTCAGTGGCTCCACTCATTAACCCGCGTGAAAAGTTTAGCGACTTCTGCAGTTTCAGACATGGATTCTGATGAGGAAAAACTTCTACTTGTTGTTTCTACGGCAAGCATGTGAAGCTTTGTATCCTGCAATATTATACCACCCAGCGTTGCTTGTGGTGCGACTGAGTGGTCCATGTGAGTGAAAAGTTCGAAAGCCACTATAGTGGCAGTCACAGTGACTCCACTCACTGGCTCGTGTGAAAGCATGCGATTTACATTTCGCATACCCACTATTCGATCTCGTCTGAATGCACACTAATGGGCGTATTTGTTACTATTGTTGTCTATAACTAAATGAGTTGAAGAAATATAAGCAGCACTCCACCGGTAGATATACACCTGCTAATGTTTGTATTTATAGAGTTACTGAAAGTGACTTGTAGAGTTTTAGAATACTTGTAGAGTTAATGAAATATTAATAGTTAAAATGGTAACCTCACTAGTTGAGTTCTGGATAAGTGCGAGAAAGACTTGTTAAAAAACAATAAAGGAAAAAAAAATAACATCGAACTTTGTGATAGGCACAATTTCATACCCTAAATGTTTTGCTGGTAAGTTAACAGTGATCAGTAATATTAAAAGTACAAGTAGTATATTGTTAGTACAAATAACAGGAACAATAGTAGGATATATATATAACAATATAAATAATTTAGTGGGAAATTCCTTGTCAAATGTATTTTATGGGTGGTAACAGCGCTATGGCTTATGCCCTGGAAATTCCTTGTATTAAATATAATTATATAATGTATAGTAATGCATGCTTGAACAGAATACATAAGAAAACATCGGTAAATTATAAACATGCTTTCAAATTGCTTTCAACAGATATAACAAAAATATCTTAAGTACACATGTAGTTGTTGCTGCAGCGCAAAATTTGTTTTATGTTTAAGAAAATACCACATTTAAGGTAAAGTCAGTGAATTTTTTGTGACTCCATTTTGTTCAAAATTTATAGGAAACAAGAAATAGGTATTTATTAATATGAAGCAATCTGTTTGTTCTATTAAAATAGATGAAAATTCAGTGTCATCTATTATTTATTTATTGTTATTAATATATTAATTAATATCCATATGAATCCCATGTTTTCAATACTGTGACCAGGGATTTGGTTAAAAATTTTAGTTTGAGGGAGGTGTAAAGTAAAAACTGGGGTTTTCCACATTTTCTATCGACTTTTTACGGTAAAAAGTATTAAAGTTTTAGAAGGGGCTGCAGTCTCTGAGAATTTTTAGTTTATGAACTTTTAAGCGGAGGATACCCTGCACAAAACTGCTGTGTTAATTCAATATTTTTCAGTGTCTCAGGGCTACCACCACGTTTTTTAATGTTAAATCAATATAAAAAATGGTGTTGATTTCGGTGATTCAACACAATGGATTTGTTGTCAATGCTGATTCGACACAATCGAGGGTGTCATACTAGCGCAACCACTGTGCTGAAGAGATGAAATTAACACTTTTTTGTAGTGATTTAACACAGAATGAATTGTCAGTCTGGTACACCAAAAAGTGTTGAATTAACACAGCCAATTTTGCAGTATATGTTTCCATTCGTGTTTTCATTAAATATAGTGACGAAATCACTTATATTCTACAAAAACAAAAAGCAAAATGCTTTAATCATGGGTCAATAACAATGAAATGATAATTCATAATTTGTTGCATTGAGGGAAAGAGAAACGAGATGATTGTTGAGACTCTTGCACAACTTCCACGCATCCATATCACTTAACAACCAGTTTCAATTCTGTAGATATAAGTCCGAGGTAATATTTTATATATAAGCTCTATTGAAGATCTGAATTGCAAAGCATCCCAAGTCCACCGGAGTATTTTTTTTTTTTCAGGAGGAACAAAAAACAGCCCAAGGACTTGTGATGTTATTCTATTCAGTTGAAATTATTTTGTATTAAAAAAAGAGTTTCGAGTTGGAGTAAGAATAGGGAGTAAGGATATTATGCAAGTGGATAGCCCTTGGAATATAGATGCCGACGAACAGAAAAAAATGAAAATACCAAGAAAGTGGACTTGGGATGTTTTGCAATTCAGGTCTTATATTGGCTATTACTCCGGTGAGATTATTACGGTCAAATACTATTGGTTCCACGTGATCGGAAACAAAATGTTGAGTAGGGAAAGAGGGTGCAAATATAAATACATGATGTGCGTCAGGATTTTAACGCCATCTTTTCACTACTACAATAATTTTGTAGAAATGTGCAAAATGTGTGCAGTTAATTTGAGTAAAACTTTTGTTAGTTTCGTTAACCTTTTTGTGCAGGTTTTGAATTATATAAGATTCGCCGACATGTGTTTCAAAAGCAAGGTAGAAATTTGACTTTTTGACGTATGAAGTAAGCCTCATCATACTATAAGTATATAGATTTGTGGTAGCGTGCTAACTGCCACAATCAGATATTGGTGCTAATTGCCTGCCACGATATTCTTATTGCAAATGTATCCTAACGCCATCAGCGTGCTAATTCCCAGACACTTGACGTAAGCATTCTAGAGTTACCAGATGCCCACGCAAAAATTATGAAAGCTGATATGATCCTGGATTTTGAAGGTGTAAGGCAACTTTTTTTTTATATTTGTTATGATGGAAATGGCATACGAATGGCTAGTTTCATTAATTTACTACTAGCGAGATTTTGTGATTTTATAGAAAATTTTATCGATTGTCTTCATTGGCTTCTGATTAGCAGTACAGACGAACAGTATCTTACATTTCAAGAATTTATTATTCCTTTAGTATTAACATTCTTGATGTTAACCCTAGCATTACCGCGTACGAGGAGCCTCCAAGGCCCACATTTTTTTTTTCAATTTCAACAAAAAATGAGAAAAAGAAATGATATTGTCAGGATTCAACCCATTGGTGATACAACGTAGGTACTTTTTTTTATTTTTAATGTTTGTTTTGTTCCAATTATTATGTAAATAATGTGTTGTGGGCCTCGGAGCACCCCTCTGGTAGTAGTAAGGGGATATTCACAGAATACTCAAAATGTTGTGTGAAATGTGGTATAAAGGTGCCTTTGTGCATATACTGTACTGTACTAAGGTACTATTGGTCTTATGACTGTTTTTTTTTTGTAAAACAAGTAAAAGAAATATGTCAGAGTTACTAACATAAATTGTCAAGTACACAACT
>JAGDQP010003744.1:0-26393 GCA_022664845.1 Lepisma saccharinum
CATCTTGGATCCAAAATGACCGCCCAAAATCCCATTTTGCACACCGTTTGAGCTGGATAAATGAAATTTTACTTGAAGTTGTACTATCACAAGTAGGTCACGACAAAATAAGAAAACTTTCAAAAAGTCGTCAACTTGGATCCAAAATGACCGCCCCAAAAACCCAATTTCCATATAATTGAAGGTAGAGAAACGAAATTTTCAATGAAGGTGTATGACCAAGAGTAGGTTACAATAAATGGGGCAAATCTTCCCTTTGGAGGCGCAGCCAACCGTGGGAGGGTGAAGATGTACTCCGTGGTGGTGTAGTGCTGCAGGGAGATTTTGGTTGAGATAAAGGAGGCGCATCCTCTCAAAAGCACTGAAGTTGGGGGGCGAGCCCCGGCTCCCAGCAAAACTTCGAAATCTACCTCAGCCTGTAGGCCTACCGAAAGGGATTTTTTTAATTGCATTTGTTTTTTTCATTCTGTGAGTGGGAAGTTCTCGAAGGAAATTTTAATTTCGGCATTCCAAATAAGAGCAGGAACTTTACCTTCCCTAACCCATGGTCACTAATCTAAGATAATATAAGAAAAATGCAAGAAAGCAATTTAAAATAAATTTGGATAGAAATATATTTTGAAAAAGAAAGCAACCCTGATCTTCTCATCCAACAAGCCGACGTCTTAACCAGTTACTCAAGGTCGGAACTTTCATATGAAAATTTCAAAGTTGTACTTACTCCGCACGTGTGTTACGAACAAGGCTACGAAGTTTTATTTGCGCGTGGATTACTGGCGCCACCAGCTCCTTCAAGAATAAGGACTCGCTTGTAGAGTTACGAAATCAATCTTTTAATCCTGGATATCCGATATATATGTTGGCGCAAAAGTAAGTTCTCAAGATTGTGGATTAATTGATGTTTGATCTTGATCTACAGATCAAGTGTTTTTATGGAACCAGGGCAGGCTGAGCCACTGATACCTAAGGCCCGTAAATAAAATTCAAACTTCAAATGGAACCGGTTGTAACTCGTGACAATAGCGAGTTTAATGGCTGATTTAACAACACATTTGTTATAGTTTGTGTAGTGGTCAATATGTGAGACTCTACCTTAATTCTCAAGGTTCTTGGTTCGAATGGCCGCCTGGATTTTCTATCATTTTATACAAGGAATTAAGCGCTGTAAATGATGTTCGCGATTGCTACTGTAAGAGATTTATCTCATAAAGGAAGGAACAACAAGACAGCGAGAGCAGGGCGAAAAACGCAAATTGTGTATCCTTAAACGTTAAAATTTCATTTATTTCTGTCTTCCGCTATTCTCTTTCCTTCTTTTCTTCTCTCTTTTCGCTCTTTCCCCGTCGACTTCCATGCTTTCTATAAATCTCTCTTTTTCTTCTCTCTTTCTTTCTCTGTGTACGGGTGTGTGTTTGAACAAGACAAGTTTGTTGCACTGCATAATGGCGATTGTTGCATGATATCCGTTTTATTATTTTCATTCTGCTTGCATGAATTCCTATCTCTTAGATTTTAACGTGAATGGAATTTCTACCTATCTAACTCGTGGTTTTCTAAGTGATGCTTAACTTCTCAATATTCTTCCTCCAAATGGAGGAATAACCTGACATCATGTTTTGGAGCAAGTTTGCCTTGCCATGTTGTTTGTCTAATTATTAGACGTACACTGAAATAATAATGGAAGAAAGAGCAAGTATTTCTTATAACTCGAACCACCTTTTAATCTTGTCGTTCAATGTACAACATTTTGTGTTGTGTACTCGCGTACAACAGCCACATTTGATGTCATTTGAGCATTTTGAGATATGATGTGCGTTATACTGTTGTGATTTTTACATTTCAGTGGAACTGGATTTGGTGTATGTGACGGTGGAACCCTGTATCGCCTTTTGAAGATATAAACTCTCTGAGTAAGTAGATCATCAACGATTTATTGACTGACTCTTAACACTCGTACCATATAAGTAGGTTCCCCAGTCCTGGTTTTAATTCTCAAACATTTCACAATTGAGTGTCCTAGGTGTTTTAACTCTTATTCTGGTTCACAGTCTGTAAATGTTGGTTTTAATCTATTGATGGTAATGCTGTTGATGTTCTCCTGTTTGGTGGTGGCTGTTTGTTTCGTTTGTCCTCTTATCGTGTTAATTTTGCTGATTTTGCAAATATTTCATAACAGAACTTATTTCGTAATGTGATTGCAAATTTAGCATCATTACTTTAGAGTATTGTGTCGTTCCCATTTGGACTGATTCCAGTGAACATGTCTCTGTGCTGGTACTTGGCTATTTGCTGAAGAAGATCTTTAGTGTTCTGATATTTAACATCGTAGTTTGTAAGAATGAAGAAATAAATGCAGTCAAAGCAACATTCCGCTACCAACCTTTTCCTACAAATGCCAAGGTCGCTAGAAATCCGATGGAGACCCGGCAACATAATGGCAGTTAACTTACGCCTACAACCAGTAACGCAACAACCACCGCACCCTCCAGCTCTTTCACTTCCTACTACAGATTAAATCATTAAATTCCTCTCTCTCTTTCTAAAACCTATACCGCATAACAAACCAACAATTCTCATCAAAGCATTGTGGCTGCTCGTGAAGTCTTCAAAATATGTATGTCACATATTCTGGATCATACGTCTTCTTTCCATATCCCTATTTCTCTCGAGTAAGCATAACTCATTATCAACTCATCATCATTTCATTTTCATTTTCATATCTGCACAGTAATTTTAAATGCATGTAGGGCTCCTCCGTCTATCCATTAATCCCTAGAGAAGCCCGTATGGGAGTAAAATAAAGAAAATCATTTGTCCTCTATGTGCCAGAGTGTTTTCTCGACTATTTCACTTCGCCATCATACCTCTATCATATAATCGTCAATACCCTAAAATCAGCTATATGCTTACAAGCAACATGATTATAATATCCGGAATAAGAAATTGAATTAATGAATAAAGTTTAATAAAATTGTATGCAAACATCTCAGCCCAAGTGCCCGTTCTAAATTGATCTACATAAAGACCTAAATTACTCTGGCCTGAAAAGAGGGCATAACCCTCTCAACTGGCCCTGGACACCTTCAGTGGACCAGCAAACTTGTAAAAAGATCAGCAGAAAAACATAATAACACATACTTCATAGAATCTGATTAAATTGATTATCTAAATATTACCCTTGGTTTAGCTTTGCTGGAGTGTTATACTCTAGGTCAATTGCTCATACCAAGCTTCGCCCCGTGAAGCGCGAGTCACAAGACCTTGACCCAAAAGGGGCATCTAGGATTTATATCTTTAACAATAAAAATGTTACTCCCTCCGGGCTAATAGAATAACTATATGGTACTAACGTTATAAGAAGTTATACTCCAGCAGCTTAAAGGCAATTACTACGCTGATACGATACCACATCCATTTGCAACGTCAAGGAGGCTAAAATGGGTCAGTATTGATCGACACTGACGATATTGGTTCCACATAGGAAATAGTATGTGAGTTCAATGTCGTTGTACAACTGGGGCTGCTTTTCAGAAAAGATATTGTTTGTGTGAAAAGGATTAATTCTGACACCACAGATATTGTCAAAAAACATATATTGATTTTGACACGATGTAACTTTACGACTGCAACTGGATACAACTATCACTTAAATTACGAGTTTATTTAAAGAAATATGCTATTTTATATAAAATAATGTTGGAGATCTAATTCTATATACTACGTAAAATAGTAATAACAAGTAATAACAAATACTTTGCATTGTTAGATCAACTTGGTTAAAATAAAATAAAATAACAGAGAAAACTTAAATTTACTTCATTAATGATACATTTCCGATTGTCTAACTTTTACTAATTTTACTCATGATTTGAGTGCCTAAGGGTTCTACATCACTTTGAAGCACAAAACAAAAGTTACAGGTTTGTACAGTACTAGAGGGAGTATTGATGGTCAAAAGCAATAATTTTCTATCTCACCCCTCTTTTCGGAAATTTGATCTTGAAATTTCAATGATTTTTTTTTCAGTTTTGAGGTGAAAAAAGACAGGACGGGCGCCAAAGCAAAACTTTCTTCTTACATCTCTGGAAACTATACAAGAGATAGTTCTCATACATAAAATTACAACTTGTTTTTTCAACCCCAAGTCACTTAAAATAGTACATTAAAACTATGATTTTGCTCGTGAGCAAGGCAGAATTATTGACCCCTCAGGTCCAGATTTTAAAAATATTTTCCCTCATGTTTGTACATTTTTGAAAGCCCAAGATATATTCTTTTAACCAATGAAAACCAGAACCAACTATCTTTAATGAGATGACAGCAATGGATTTTTTCGAACCCTTGCAAACCTCATTTTTGCTTTCAACACTGAAGAGAAGTGAGTCTAAATTCAATCTACCTGCTGATAAAAAATATTATAATAATTATTTTGAGCTGCTTTCTAACAAGACTATCTATGGTGTAAAATGAAAGAACTCAAAATGGTCGAGGGTCCAAATGCAAAAAAGAAAATTGGCCGAGTTCACATGGAATGACCCATAGGTAATAATCAATTTTTAAAAAAATGATACTTCGAAAGAGATTTTCTAAATCCATTTTTCATGTAACATTTAAATCTTACAAACTAATTGATTAAATTTAATCAATCAATAAATGAAATATTTATACCTTTGTGAATGTTGCAATTAATGTTAGCGTTACAAAAACTACTACTGTTGCTCCAAATGCTAACAAAACTTCGAGATTCGTAAACGCAGCTGCTACAATTGACACTATGAAAGCCGTGGTTATCGTCTGTAATGAAAATTTAATAACTGAACTACTATCTTTCCATCTGTTGAATTCATTGATATTATTATAAGTCTGCACACTTGAATTCATTATAAGTGTGCAGATTTGCTGAAATGTAATGGGTGTACATCTTGTAGGTACTTTCAAGCAATCAGCGATAAACTGCAAACTTCTAGCAAAAATAAAAAAAATAACAACTGAAGAGCACAGTGAAAAAAACAACAACAATGTTGCAAATATGTTACATATATGCAAATACATTAATTAAATGTTACTCCATCCTTTTCTTAAGTAGATTCAACATGGCAAAGTGCTAAGCGAGCGTGAAATTTAAGGAAATTAGTAAATAGAGAAAAACTTATCGACTTAAAGATTCTTTCTCAGAAAAAACTTTCTGGAACTTTCTAATTTTCTGAAACATCCTTTGTTTCTCTCTTTCCTCCAAGATAAGATAAAATGAATTGTATGGTTGGTAACAGTCTTTCCTCCAAGTTATCTTTCTTATTGACAGCAAATGTAATAACATTAGTGAAAATATAGAAAGTGTAAATGATGCAAAAATACCAAACACAAGTGTGAAATAATTGACATTTCTGGTCTACGCTTAAGGATACATTCGTAAGATTAACGGATAAGAAAAGCATATGGAGGATAAACTCTCGTAAAAAGCGTAGCACAGAGTATACTTAAACTGTTTAAGAGATCACACTATTTTTATGATAAGAAAATAAATCAGGCAGGAAAGTCTCATCATTACTATAATTTTAGTGTACATTATTATCCCTAACAATACAAATGAACATGAGCACCTTGGGTAGCTTCTATAATTAAATCACATATGTTTAAAAGGTCATCAGTCCAGTAGTAGTGACAGTTTTGGACAAGTTGAGAAAAACGTTTTTAAATGGAAAATATTAAGTGAGTTTCATTCCATGCTATGTAAATTTAAATCTGTTATTGGACAGTAAAGGATGGGGAGTGATGGTCTTTTAAAACATTGAAGAAATATAGAGAAAGACTTTTTCCCTTTATTTGCTATTTCTTTATATTTCTAACCTAACGTAATGTTGATGGCATACCTTATAATGTCGCTGAATTTTCAGTACCTACTATGTACTCAAAAGTCTGAAATTGATGTTTTCGTGTCATTCGAAAGAGAAACACACTCCACTTCTCTTTAAATCACAGCTATGTGTAAATTATTCCATTCAATGGTTTTATTTAAAAAAACAAAAACAGAATATCTGCTATATCGTTGGTTTTGTAATTCTTGTTATGTGAAAAATAATTTTCAACATTTTTCCCCGGTGAAATTTAATTGACAATACTTGGTTATAGATAATCCCATTACCCACAAAAATTAACTTCCATTAATATCGAAACAAGTTAAAATAACAAGTAACATGAAAATCACATTTGCTCTCATAGGTTTCGCTCTCCTACAAAAATCATTAAAATACACATAACATTTTTTGAATATTCAGTGACGATAAATTAGATTCTTTTAAGCCTTACAACATTGATTTCTCAATTAGACATAAATCATGAACTCAGAATAAGTTTAGTCAATGTATGGCATTTCGTTGTTCACAAGCCGCTTTAAAATATTATCATAATATTTTAAGTACTCGTCTAATACTTAACGTACATATACATTAAAACCACAATTTTTTTCTTTTGATAAACTTTTTTCTGATGTGTAAGCTTGTGTCCTTCTAGATAAGCCCTTGACTGATCCCTTCTTAATTTTTTTTCTATAATGAATATTAATTCCAAGAGGTTCCTAACTTTCTGACTTAGAAAATGATTATGATGTAAAATCATATGAAGAAGCCAGGGTAGTAGGATCCTTGGAAAGGCATTATCATGTTATAAGAGACAGTCAATCCATTCCGTCTGGAATTCTCGAATTAAGAACCACTATAACAGTAATCTTGAGAGAGACCTAATTCTATCCAACAATTCTTTGATATGCACGGTTCTAACAGTTTCCTCAATACCCCTGTTGCACTGCGGACGCACTTAGGACGTCAAACAGTACAATCAAACCTCTCAAAGAGAACTCTCAGAATTGGTGTTTCAGAATCCTACAGGGAATGCAACTTGTAGACAAACGAGAAATCAAAATCACAGATCTTATAACAGCGAACTAAAGTCGATTTGTCATATTTACAAATTAGAGTAACATACTCCAAAATCTTAAACAAATACTGGAGCAGCGTCAAAATACGTATGGAACGCAGAGGGACTAGGAAATATCGTCTTGAATATAATCTTGACGTAGATTAACATTCATGTTGCCCCCATGAAGAAATTTATTTCACTAATCGATTAAAGCACTGACCCATTATTAATTACATATCACACAAGCTTTATCTCGAGGATAGGCAGAAAGGTGATTTCTTGATATAGGTTCAAAGAGATCTTTTCACCAAATCAGACATAATTCAAACTCTGCGTCCCTTAGAAGCAATAGCGATAGAAGTATTGATACCATAACTCCTTATTATATTAGTGGTAGCTTACTGATCCCTAACAATACTTGTGGAACCGTTAGGCCTTAACAAAAGTATTGCACTTGGTCCTAAATTTTTATTGGAGGGTGATCTAAATGATAAACATCGGGTATGGAACCTTAGAGTTCCAAATGTTGTTAAAGATGAAGTCGGTGAATATCAACTTGCACCATGTCTTCCCATCGGGGCACCGAAAAATCCTACAAACCATTCCAAGGCCGTTCAGAATTACTGTATATGGCACTAAGGATTTCTCCTCCATATCACTGTATACACTTGCGTCATTAATACAATTGAATTAGATCACGATCATTTGTTATTAAGGGCATGAAATGTCCACTCAAACTATTCCCGTAGTTCGAATCTGCCATACAGTTTGGAAGCGCTTCAAACAAGAAATAAATATAATAATTTCTCTTAAAGGGCGCCAACACAGTCAACCTTAAATCAAAATATGCATGCACTTCACCGACCTCAATCTTTTATTATCACTGTTGCAACAGTGTAAAATACATAAACCAAATTACAACTTCAGCTATACATACATACAACCTAAATGACGTTCAAATGTTTTCCTGATATTCGTTTTGTACCTATAGAAATATAACAATAAATAATAAATAAATAAACCACGCATAAACGGAAAGAGTTTTATTAGAAAAATATCAGACCTCCATTGAGACAATCTTAAATCGCGTTCAAATTGAAATATTTGTCGAAACTTTATAACAGCAATCCAAATAGAATTCGTGTCTTTATAGATATATACAAGTCATTATCATATGGTTAGTAGCCTTAATGTATAAACTGTTGCAATAAGGTTTTCCTGATGCCTATGTCAATCTGCTGGAATCATATATGATATACCCCAGGTTCTATGTTTGTTTTGGAGAATATTATTAATTAAACCGCCCACCTAGACGGGTCTTCCAGACGTTTCTGTAGTTTGATTTTTACATATAAAGATACAGAACACTTCTCCGTCTAAGAACACTACTTTCCTGCAAAATACTCAGATTATAATACTGTCTTTGCATTTAGCGGTATATACAAAGACAACTAGATACGAAGGAAGATAGCATGCTATTGGCGAATACAGAAAAACGACCTCCAAAGTACTGCAGTAATATTTAGTATAAGAAGAGAATAGGATGATCGCAAGTGTAATAACAAAGAATACTAATTCCGCAAGAACCTTCAAAGGTAAAATATCAGTCTCCTTCTATCAAGGCCAGGCGTCCCGTATATAAAAAGGGAAATTTCTTCGTGCCATTGCTCAAAGATTCGAAGAAGCCATCTAAATATATGAACCAGGTTTAAACTGAGAGCTTAACAAAAAAGTACAATTACTAATGACAGTACAGTGCAGGAGTTAAAGAACTTCTGCAAGCCGCTCACAAGATTTTATTGGGTGTTATTTAAACATAAAACATTGAAGTTCGTGTTCTTATGCCCCCTCCCCTCGCGCGCAGTAGGATGAAACAATATCGTGAGTGGTGTCATTTTATAGGTTGAGAGGGAACTATTGGGAAAGTCATGGCTCCTATCTGGGTAGTTTGTCTGAGGCAATTTAGAACTATATAATCTAGACCTTTGACTTTGGCGTTAAATTGTATAGTTTCATTAGCAAAATAATCGCCAAACTATAGTAATCACCTGGAGAGTACATGTGGTGCCGTGGGGAGAAAATCAAACATGGTTGGCAAAACAAGTAATTTCTACTAGCTTAGAAGCAACCACACGTTCGGAACTATTGTACTTAGACTTGTTACTGTTGTGTCAAATTGTAGGACTTTATAGCAGCGGTGATCAGCAAGCAATGGTGACTACCTTCTCAGAACATTGGTAGGAATAAATATCTTATGGCTTCTGAAACAAGCCATTTCTAATATGCAAGGAACCACATATTCAGAACTATTACAGCTAGAATTATGATTTGGGTGTAAAACATTATGGTGTCCATCTGGTTAATTTAAATGGATCTTTGGAGAGAGAAGAATCCAATATGGTCCCCAGAAGACGCGATTTCTGGCATAGGAACAATCATTCTTAGAACTATTGCACCTAGAGCTATGCTTTTGGTGCCACCGATACTAATCAGCTTGAATTGTCAAAGAGGTAGTTAATACAACTAAGATGAAGTGTTTACGAAAACAAATCCTGTGGATAAAAAAATCCATTAGAATCTGGAATCATATTAAGCCAATATCCCATAGATCGAAGATAAAATTCCGACTTTGGTCAATGGAAGGGCAAACATCGAGAATATTCAATGTGTCTTGATAGTCTACGTTTGATCAACAAAATTTCGGATGAACTTTTATAATCCTACTCAGTCAGTATATCTTAAGCCATGGCTGGTGAAGAATTCATACGATATTTGATTAGTTAGATTAATAGGCAAGTATATATGAAGATTGATTTGCTGGTATAGTCTCGTTAATATAATTGAAAGTAAATAATGGTCCTACTTGTTCGATTCTTTTACGAATTCTATATTTGAAGACAACTCAGGTGGGACTGACTTAATTAGAAAATCGTTAATATTGAAGAAAGGACTTTAGTTTGAAATTAATTTCGAAAATTTTCAGGAATCCTTCGATATTTGTAGATACCAGGTTTGAGCTTGCTTTACGTTGGTTACGCATGCCATGGTGTACGTTTCCTTTATTAAGGGTTTTCCTGAATTTCAGGAATGTACCCGAGTTACTAATGGCAAGTCGCTAAGACAGGACAATTAGGTGAGCACAAAGCGGTGTCAAATGTTTATTATTCAGACAATTAACCTTACGATCTCATCAGATATACCTTCAGTCTGCTAAAACAATATGCTGTCTTGCTCAAAGACTACGGAATTATTGAAGAATAAACTTTTGAGTAAGGTTCAGATAATTTTGAGCATCGACAAATACCTCATACACATAAGAATTTAGGCGGTTACTTATTGAGAGACACCCTATATTTCATATTCATTAACTTATTTGTAAATTTTGGAGTAAAACACTTAACTCCTGAAGAGAAGAATACGATTACACAATAAACTAGGACCGGACCTAATTTAAGGACATTTTTGTCCGTGCTCTGTCCATTCGTGTCACCATGGTTTAAAATTCATTTCTCTAGTAGGGACTAATGCAGCTACACTACGTTTGAAACAAGACAATCGGTAAAAAGGATACAACGTTCTGAATTAGAAAAATACTATGAAAATGCCCGTAGTTTTGCTCTGCTTAAATATTCTGTTTTTTAAAGGAAATAAGTTTGAGTAAGTAGTTGTTGATCCAATGTCTTCTGCTGGGAGGTATTAGAAAAGTTTTCATTGGAGCAAAGGTATCAAAGTCATCACAAATCAAGCTTGTGATAAAGGCAGCCTTTTTTATTAATGTCTGATATGTTATTTGATTTGTAGAAAAGAAGATAAGAACAGTATTCTACAATATTGTTTTCACTAAAATGCTTAAATGAGCGCTTTGTTACGAGAACTCGTGGTGCTTTATTTGGTGTTACATACAATGTAGTATATGTAAAAAAAAAATGATAACTCAAATTGTGTAAAGTTATTGTTTGTATATATATATATATATATATATATTGTATGTGTGTGTATGTGTGTATGGTCAATTAAACTTTCTGTAATATCAGTTATTCTGGTTGTCTTGGTAACAAGTTGCTTGTAACCCAAGGACTCCATTAGATCGAAAACAATTTGTATACCTAGTAGAGGGTGTGATGGAATCATAGTTAACGTTTCCAACTAAAATTTATTACAAATAAGTACACTTACCCACAGTCCTTTAATGTCGATATTGCTTATACAAAATACTATGTTGCTAATTATTATCCTTAATATAGAGAATGACTCCCCCACCCCTCTTAGATAAATCACGGTCTAATCTGAACATCTTGATTTAATTTAACATGCTCGTCCGGAATTTATATATCAGTCCATGTTTCCGTTATAACCAGGCAAGTACATTGCACTAAATTTGAAGTAGCAATCTCATGAATTTTATGGCGTAAACTATTATCTATAAACTGTGTCTATTATCTTTACGTCTTCTAAACAAGGGTACAAATTTTTAAGAAATCTTCTCTTTGTGTCACTCAGGATGGCTGGTTGGTCGTTGACCTCAGAAGCAGCGAATGTGCTGTTTTATGTGTCACCTCCTCCCCCCGTTGGGATCTTGAGAAGTTGTATTTGGTGGAGAGGGATGCGAGGAGGAAGAGAAAAACGTGCGGGAGGAAGATGGAACTCTTACTATTATTCTGTCGGTGTTTTCATCTATCACTCACTCAGAGAGGGATGTCCAAATGAGTTACAGTTAGTACAATTCAGGGATAGTACATACTGAAAGCAATAATTCATTTTACAAAACATATGTAAATTACCATTCCTAAATTAAAAATACTTAGAGTATGATACACAATAAAAATTAAGTCCTGATTTTCATAGAATCTTGTCATGTTAGAAATGAAAAGTAAACAATAGAGAAATTTAAAACACGTGAATAAATACCAATAATACAATGAAAGTTACTGGAAAAAAAGTAATGAAAAAATGAGAGATTTACACAATTAGCAATATTGAGTTCCAAGTGTTGATTGATTCAGAAACAAATGAGTATCGTGTAAAGTTTCACATTACAGTTTCACTTAACATAGTTTCTTACATCGTCAAGACTGGTAAGCCTCACTACATCACTATTTGCCAATGCTAGCACAGCACCATCAGCTGTCTAGATGTGCTCGAAAAGTTCACACTGTCTTACCTGACGAAGTAACTCAAGGTTTGTGCGAGTGTGAGTGAGATTTTCTGTTTTAGAGATCTAAGGGGCCGTGTTCTTGAGCCTCTTTTTGTTCTGTAGTACATCTCGGCGTGTTTAATAAGAGACGAATCAGACACTCAAAAGCCTACACTATTTATTGCGCCTGACCGCTCCAAGTCTGTGGCATCTTTGTATTGCAGAAGGTTCAATCCGAACTTGCATATTGTTGTGTAGATGTCCAGTATTAATTTGTCGCAGTCCTCGTTTTCACTTTCCTTTACAACATGTACGATGACATTTAGCCTCCTATCGTTCTAAATCATTTATCTTCTTCCCGAAAGTTTTCATTGATGCTATGCTCGACAGTTGAGCATCGAATGCCCCCTTTGTCTCTTTTGTGGCTTGTTCCACTACCGTGGAGATGACTTTAGTTAGCGAATCTCTTATTATTTCCTGTACTTTCACGCTGGCGAAAGAGAGAACAATTCAATCGTCCAAGTCACTAAATATTTCATTTAGTTCCGTTGAAATAGGACGCTGAAGCACATTTTAATTTTTTTCATTCATTATTTGTGATGCCGATGGTAACGCAGTTTCACTAAACACACACAACACAAATAAGTTAGCTGCTTGCACAGATGATTTGCAACGATAAAAAGATTTTCACTAGACTTTACAGCTTCAAAACACTTGAAAGCTCACATTCACAGTCACTTCATCATGGACACCCCTAGCAGAGAGCAGGAGAAAAGCACGTCCGCTTGATAATGTTATGAAAGAATTGTCTGAAAATCAGTACATTGTTCAGTAGAATTACAGCGCAGTAATTATATTATACACTAGTGTCCAAAATTAAAGCAAAACGAAGCAATCTCCACAAAAGTAATATATTTCTTGAAACATTTGGGGTTACAGGAAGGTATGTATGAGTATGGTATACAACGAAATCAAAATTGCAAAGAAATAGCATTTATACTTGAAAAATACACAATACAGTTCAATGTCATGGTTGAAATATCCAAAACTAATAGAAGTCAGAATTATAATAATAATATGATGATAATGATCAGAAAACGAAATAAAGTCCGAAATCCTCAAATGGAGTATAATAGGGTATAAGGCTTCCCCTAGCAGTGATACAAGTCTAACAACAATGATGCATAGTACGGACAGTTGCAGCGAGAAAATTGTGTGGCAGTAGCTCCCATTATTCATGCGGAGCTATTATGAGAGCATCAAATGAGATGGATAGCCCTGATCGCGAAGCAACTCGCCTTGCTAGGTTGTCCCAAACATGCTCAGTTAAATTTAAGGCCCAGTAACGCACTGGCCAGTCTAAAAGGGCAATAGTTCTAGTTTCAAAAAAAATTCTCCCACATGTTGCCGAAACTCTCTCAAATGTACTGTCAAGTTCTGATCGCCATATCTGGTGGCAGTTTTGCCTTGTTCATTCACCCTGGTGGTTTCTCGTAGAGGTGTTCTTCAGGTGCTGCTAATGCAGGCCCACAACATCACCCCGCCACTTCCGTATTAATCACGTTCGATGATGTTGGAAGGGTTATATCCTGTTTCCTGCTCTTCCCAGATGATTCACCATCGATAATCAGACTATAGAGTAAACCACGACTCATCACTGAATGATACGAACGTCCAATTTGCATCTGTCCAATGACTGTGATATCGAAAACACTGTAGACGATTCCTTCTCTGATCAGCGTTCAAAAGCACACAAACTTCTGGTCACCTTGCATACAGTCATCTTTCCCCTAGCCTTCTATCCACAGTTCTTCGAAATATCTGCCTTCCTGTTGAAACAGCGTGGTCTGATGCCAGTTGACGGATGCTACTTCAATTGTGGTGCCTGGCTTTTATATGCAAATAACGATCTTCTCTTTCAGATATAACTCTTATGTGTCCCTGCCCGTCTTCTGGAGGTGTCTTAAGTGCCAATCAACAGTCTCAAAGGCCGATTAACTGATGATGAATTCGCTCTTAGTTATCTGACTACTTTGGTCTGTGACTGCAGCTTCAAGTCCTCCAATGGTTCTCCAGCGTAAAACGTCATTTAACAGCCATTTCTAAGCTGTTCAGTATCATTGGTATCGTCCACCTTTAAGAAACACTTATAATCAACACCTTCGTATACTTAGTAGACGTCATGTTTAAAGCCTAGTGCTGCTGTCAGTTGCTATACTAGCACCAACCCTTCTTTTCTACCATTAACTATGTCTTTCGCCATTAAAACGGATATAAATCAGTTTTTGACCATGCATAGATATCATACGACATTTTAAAACAATTATTTATCACTTTTTGCAAATTTTGCTTTAATTTTGGACACTAATGTAGTACTATGGTACTACATTATAGTAGTAGGCATATGTTAAAAATATTAAATTTTCTTTAAAATATAATTTTTGTTCCAGCGTATAGTACAGTACTAAACTACAATATGAGAATCATTATATTTTTTGTTTAACCGACCCACATTTGGTCCCATTATATTTGGTTAAACGAGACTTTAGTGCATTTAAATTATTATATAACTAAAGTGGGTCAATAAAAGAAGTTTGAGATTTCATAGTGTATTAGCGAATTCATTACAATTTATCAATTAATTGCACTAACAGAAATAGGTCTGATGAATATACACGTACAGTACCGCTACTTTTGATTGAAAGTTATTACTATTTCCGATCATTTTTTGTGTTTCCGGTACTTATCTAATCCAGCAATGTGAAGGTCACGATGGGATCCAGAGTAGATTGCCTGATACTTTTCATTTTCAACCATTTCATGACAATTTTTGTAATCATAAAAAGCTTTACCTAAATTCCCATAAACTTAATATTTATTGCCACTGCAGACCGTAAATCGCAATCTAGCTCCAATAGCGCCACAAAAATTTTGAAAATTGAGATTCTGTTACTATAGATAATCGAATTGTACTTTTATTTCCGATGTTCACTGGGAACGATTGTTTATTTTTCTACGACGGTAGCTGGTATTTCCAAACGTTGTTATCTCAAAACAGCAAAATCTGAATTGTGGTGGTACTGGAGCCGGGGTGACATATGTTAATAAAAGTAACAAATTGCTGTAATGCGATTGATACATACAACTATATGGTATTAGAAATTCAAATTTTGTATCGAAATTATCTTTTGAACTAGTATATTCTCAGAAGAATAGAAATGCTGATAACTAAACTTTTGTAAGATATGGAGTACTTACAAAAACGCAAAGAATAATTAAGTTTAAAGGATACTTCCTTCTCGCAGTTTGAGAAAAATATATAATCAGCATCAGAACAAGTTCTACGCCTCTGAAATAAAAAAAGCAGAACAAAAGTAATTTTCTAAACAATTAAAAAGATAGAAGAGGAAATCCTCGTTAGTTAATAGAACGTACGCACATAGTACCTACCTTAAACAAGGGATATATACTGTATAATAGTTATAAATTGTTGCTCATTTAATTTGTGATATAATTCCAGTCAAAGGTTATTACAATTTTCACTCAATAGCTTTGTCATCTAAGTCTCTGCAGCAGTAGTAAAGGTAACTTGCCTTTTTCAAGCTAGTATGTTGTTACTATTGCAGACGTAATAAAATATTTACTACTGCTTTACGTTGACTATACTATACTTTATATACAGATGCTTATCAGAATAATGGAAACACCTGAACGAAAGTGCAACTTACCAGATTAATATGGTGTCGGGCCACCTTTCGCCTTCAGAACAGCCTTGATGTGACGTGGGTTGGAGGCATAGAGGTCGTGAATGGTAGCAAGTGGAATATTACACCATTCCTCGTGCAGGGCATCGGCCAGTTCTGTGATAGAGGATGGAGGTGGAAATCGTCGCCGGAGTCGTGTTTCCAAGATGGACCACAGATGTTCAATTATGTTGAGATCTGGGGATTGGGCGGGCCAGGGGAGGTGTTGAACTTCATCCCGATGTTCCTCAAACCACGCTGCAACAACTCCAGCTGTGTGAATGGGTGCATTATTATCCTGGAATATGGCGTCATTGTCCGGGAACAACATCCGGACCATAGGATGCAAGTGGTCTCCTAAAATTGCGACATAATCGTTGGCAGTGATGCGTCCGCGAAGTGTGACCACAGGACCCAATGAAAACCATGATATTGCGGCCCACAGCATCACCGTGCCGCCGCCATGTTTCACAGTTGGGCGGAGACACTGCAGATCATACGCTACTTTGGGCGTTCTCCACACATAAACACGGCCCGTGGTTTGGAATAGGGTGAATGGTGACTCATCCGACCATACCACACGTTTCCAGTCGTCAACGGTCCAAGTTGCATGGTCGCGGCACCATTTGCGGCGTGCTAAAGCGTTCTGGTCCCTGATGAGAGGTTTGGCCCGTGCAACACGACCCCGTAAGTTCATGTCATGTAATTCGCAGCGGACTGTGATTGTCGAAACAGGTTGGGGGAGGTGCTGATTGAGTTCCTCCGTCACTTGCGCCGCAGTGGCACGACGGTTCCGCGTGACAATGCGCTTTAATACCCGGCCTGCCCTGTCCCTGATGCTTTTCTTCCGCCCACTGTTCCGCTCCCCGATGTGGTTTCCCCGTGTGTTGTGTAGGCCGTCATCACCTTCGACACTGTCCCTGGCGACACACCTAACACACTAGCCACTGCCGTCACACTCACTCCAAATAACCGCGCACCAACAATTTGCCCTCTTTGAAACTCTGAGAGGTTTCCCATTTTACACTACCTCCGTCTGCTGCAGCCACTACACACTCCTGTTCCACGACGCCTGACGTAGTATGGAGACCGACCTAACACACCACCACCAGCAGTCCGGCGCTGCGGTCGCCACGACACCACTGCCAACCCATACATCTGACGTGTTGCCAACTACAGGTGTTTCCATTATTCTGATAAGCATCTGTATATAACATATATTATGGAGGCAATTGTCAAAATATCATGACCCGTGGGATACGTGATGATACAAGTGTGGGAAATATCTCAATCTCTTCCTTTCATAGTGTAGAATAAGAATATTTGTGGAGGTAAGCCCAAAATTGGTCCGGAGCCCGAATATAAAATATGGCGGCCGAATATAATAAAAATGTTGTGGCTGGTGTATTTGAAAGAAATTGAAGTCAAAGCATATGTTTAAGGAGAGATAAATTTTCTGCCAAATAAATTGTCAGAAAATTTGTCTAAGTTTCACATAAAGATACATCCAGAATGGCGCCCCCTTAAGACGTAGAGTTAGAATATGATTTCGAAATTCAATTCAGCTTAAAGTGAATAAATTTTCATTAAACACTGTATCATATTTTCTCATTTATTGTTACTCTCACTAGATAAAAGTCTCATTAGATGACTTTTAAAATATGGAGGACCAGAATCCAAAGTTCTCAGTTTAAGTGACAAGAAGAAAGATTTCTAATGCAGTTGTTTACTTTGAGGCATTCAAACATCACAAGGATTTGCGTTAAATCCAACAGACAATAGTTATAAAAAACTTGTAAATTGTGTTGTTAATCGTTCACTCTGTGGTGATGAAAGGTGTATCAATATACAAAATTCTTTTGATTATGAATTTTCCTTTGACAATTTAAAGAGCAAGAATGTGATAACACAGAAGCTGTTATAAATTAATTACACATAAAAAAAGTTTGTCAAACAGTTAAAAATAAGTATGAAGAATGATCACAAAATATCACAGAAAAAAGTACAAGGTTCTTCACAACCAAGAAATATAAATTACACACACACATGTACCACTTTATGATAAGAATAAATGTTATTTTTGCGATAATGCAAGTATGAACAAGGACAAACTTGGAAAAGTAACTACTGATAATGCTGGAAGAAGTGTAAGTAGTGCTGTGCAGTTAAGTGAAAATGAAGCATTCCACGTTAGACTCTCTGCAGCTTTTAACACAACAGACGCCCATGCAATTGATGTTATGTACCATTCTAAATGCTATGCTACGATTGTTACAAATGTACAGTGGAAGGATGAAAAGTATGAAGATTATTCTTAATCAGATCAGCGCAGATCACGTTGCTTCTAAAATTGAATTATTGCGTCTCTGTCAGAAGTTCTGAGCTTTGGTAAAGTATTTTGCATGAACTCTGTGCAGGAAAAATACAAGTCCATTTGCTCTAGCAATAGTATACGCGAATGAATAATTATGATTCGTGAGAAACTGAAGAAACTAATTGAAGTAGAATTATCAGATGAAGAGATAGAGTTCTCCCGCCAGAAAGGAGTAAACTAGCCTGAGAGGATTTCAATGAAATGCAAAACGGACGTAATTATAGGACATTCAGAGTGAAGCTGAAGAAACGGACACGACAGTTTTCTATACTGTTTCAAGCCGCTAAGTCTATGCACCGAAAAGAGGGGCTTCCAAAGGATTGAAAAACCTGAATAATAGTTCCAATTTACAAAAAAGGCGATAAATCCGACGGTAATAGTTACCACGGAATCTCGTTACTTCCAACCTGTTACAAAGTATTTTGTAGTATTCTTTTAACGCACTTAACTTTATAGGTAGATGAAATAATTGGAGATCACCAAAGCGGATTAATAAAACATGTAGATCCACGTTAAACCAGACTTCCGCCTTGAGACAAATTTTGGAGAAGAAATGGGAATACAATGAGACTGTTCATTAGTTATTAATTGATGTTTAGAACGCATATGATTCTATCAAAGGAAAATCTTATATAGTATCCTGGTACAATTTGGAATTCCGAAAAAAAAACTTGTTTAGCTAGTGAAATTCTATCTCAGCAACCCCGTAAGCAGAATACGGAAAGGTAATAATATCTCAGATAATTTCAAGATTCGCAACGGATTGAAGCAATACGATGTCTTTTCACCACTACTGTTTAACTTTGCGTTAGAATATGCGATTTTAAAAATTAAATGGGACAAAAAAGGGACTATTATTGAATAGTTTGAATCAACCGTTCGTATACGCGGATGATGTAGATTTGATAGAGACGATATCGATGCACTACAGAGCAACACCAGTGTTTTAGTAGAAACGTGCGATGAGTTGGGTCTACAGGTAAACATAGAGAAAATAAAATACATGGTAACAAGCCGAAACACAGGGAATGAAGGAATTAAAAACATAATAATGGGATGGTGTCATACAAGAAATAAACAAATTTAAATACTTGGGAGCATACGCAACAAGCAAAAATGAGGTCACCGAAGAAACAAAATGTGTCTTACTATAGGACAACGCATGTTTGTATTCAGTCCGGAGACACCTAACCTCGTGATTAATATCAAGGAATTTGGAATTAAAAATATACAGAATGGTTGGTTATGCTACCGTTAATACTTTACGGTTGCGAAAGTTGGAGTACGACCCTAGCAGATGAACATAAATTACGTGTGTTTGAAAATAAACTGTTCAGAAAGATATACGGGCCGAAACGGGACGATATGATTGGAGAATGGAGGAGACTGTATATTGAAGAACTCTACTATCTGGAAAATAGAGCTCCCGAGTATAGGGTATAGTCGACTTTGACCTTCTATTGCATCATAAGTATTGTTTAAGTAGGTGTATTGAGAACAACTTTAATTGCGATTTGCTAAGCTGACACCACTGACGTAATTATTTGTCGATATATAACGTCATTTGTCGTCATAATTGTGAGCTTCTGTAGCTTCAAATCTGCGCTGTTTCTTTAAAGAAACTTTCTCAAAGGAATTTCCCCAAAGGATCTCTATTTCTTTCCTGATGTAAATAAACACTTCCCGAAATTTCATATATGTATCTCGGAGATAAACTACACTATAGCACTTTTCGCAAAACTCAAATTCAGTTTATAAATTTGTTGATCTGAGCAGTGGGCACTCTCCTTCATATTTCCGCGAATTAATGTTGTGTTATCAATTTCCAATTCTTCAACAAAACATAATGATGTAGTTGTGTGTACCTGCAGGAAGAGCATGATCAAATGTACATAACTGTGTGCTGGGGTCGAGTTTGGGAAAATAGTGACATTAGTGTAGTTTCCCTCCAATGTATACCAAATTATTATAAACAAAACCGATAAATATCAATATCTCTGAATTTCCGTCAAAATTTATTTCTAAATACGCTTATGGGTGTAAAGGAGTAATATATCTTCATGAATACTTACACAAAAACGTAAATAATCATTCTATGTTCTATAAAATATTCCCTTACTTTGTTCCTGAAAAATGAAGAAAATGTTATAAAGTGATTTATAAATACAGAAAAAAAATAATTAGCTGAAACTTCTAATATAGACGTCTACAGTTCTACTATAATCCAATACATGGATCTTGATAGAAAGAAAACCAGACAAACGTAAATGTATACTTTACATGAAAGCTACGTGCTGACAATTATTCTGTTTGCAGTGTCATAATGCTCGCATTTCTAAAGAATTCGTTGCTCCTAACAAGAAGGCTTGCCAAAGTACTACTTCGGAGTCAAGATTTAGTATAGACTAACTTTAATCTTGTAGTCAAGTATTAACTTTGCAAAATATTAAAGTTCAACGACCAGGAATGCTCAAGATATGGTCATTTGAAGTTGGTCTAAAGTGCCATAGAGGTGGTTACGTTGAATACTGTTGGAAAGCTATGGAGGAGTACGACAAAATTTCGCTGTAGACTGAGGTAGCCATGTGTTCTGAGGCGTCATGCCAGAGTCTGCAAGGTTGTAGGTTTGAAACCCGGTATTCCGTACTTTATCTTTAGAAACTGTAACAGGTAAGAAAATCGAAACGGGTCAAACACAGTAGTTACGAAAATGGACAAAATATACAAAAAAAAAGTTATATAAGTGACCACAGAACCTGTTCCAATTTGTAATACTTTGCTGGTTTGTTTGTGAATGAGCATATTTTATTGAAACGCGAGTTCTAACAGATTGGCTGCCTTACCAAAAACTTTGTATATTTGGGTCATTTTATTTGGGAATATATTGCACTATTTCTTATCTGATCGTTTCTAAAAGAAAAAATGCAAATATGCCCCAGCCGGGATTCGAACCCACAAACTTGGAAACGATGTCATTACATCTCAGGCCACAAAACTACCTCGTTAGGGAACGTTTGGCGTTCTTCTTAATGCCTTCCCAACTGTATTCAACATAAACACCTCTAGGCACTTTTGGCTAACTTCGAATAAGTATATCTTATTCATGCCTGACCGTCGTCCTTTAATACTGTATTTACACACTTAATACACTTTACCACTTATCTACTTCGGCTACGGATTAGCACTTTATCACTCTCTGTAAGACAAAATAGAAACAATTACTGAGAAAAACACACGTTAAAGTCAGGAAGTACATAAATCAAAAAGTACTCACTGTCTATTCTTACACTTCATTGTTTCCTGTATTGTATATGAACGAAGTACAAAGACACATAGTACACATGTAATTTCTGCATCATTCCTTTTAGTCGCAATGTATCGAAAAGGAGGACCACAACAACATATTTAATATTGTAAGTACTTGTTCTTTATATCATTTGAACATTCACTGAACACACTGAAGGTGTACTTATTCCGAGGTATGCAGACACGTGTATTAATAATTTTATCCATTGGAAGTTAATTGCTGAAAGGTATTTAAATTACAACATGCATTACCGGTAGATATGATAGTTCTGGAAGTATTCAAAAGCTCATTGAGAGAGCCTAACCTTTGAGAGTGTTTCAAGATTGAAGAAAATAATCTTCTCGAACTATAGCTAATTTAGACGAAATTTATAGGTTGCTTCCAAATTTCGAAACACTAACCTTTTATTCAAAATACAATTACTCACCATTTACGCCTGTCATTGGTTAGTTTATGTCCTAAGGTGAATATAACAATACTTGTATTGCGAAATTAGTAGCAAGTCCTAGAAATTGGATATCTTTACTGGTGATTACTCATATACTGCAGAAGAAATCTGTATTGGTGTTTACGCTTTGCGTGCAATCGACTGTATTTCTTGAATAGTACACCTAAGCGTTCCTCCACAACATATTTGATGGACATAAATGCTCCTTTCCTTGACAATGCAGTTGCATTCCACATCCTGAGCTAGAGAATTAGCTTGAATCACTTTGGTTTTTGTTTCTTCAAAGGACGCAAAGGTCACAAAGTCTTCGCTTAGGTATAATGGGTGACAAGTAAAGGTCTTCACAGCAGTCCTGGAACTATTGAGCTTCCACTCTTTTACTGTCCTTTTTTCGTTAACAAACGTATGCTATTAAAAGACATTCTTCAAATTTTCAAATAAATAATTGTGCAGTTTCTGTTCACTTTAAACAAATGTCCTTAAATGTGTAAGTGTAATGAAAACCTTTTAATTTATCCGCAAATCTCTACAATGATGTATCCTTCATTATAGTAAATTTTATTTATGCATGCAACTTACATATGGTTGATGTAGATCAGTCAACTTCTGTTCCTGATGACCGTTTCACATTCTCTAGTAGATCATTTCCATTTCCTTGTGGAAAAGTATCGACAAAATCACTGACTGAACCAATCGTTGTGTTGATTCAGTTGGCATCAATGTCCGGTATATATAATAAGGATATCTGTCTATCTATATGACTATTATAGAAATTTACAATTTCATTCCTTGTGAGCATAGCCTCTTCTGTACGCAACTGCAACATTCACGTTACTTGGACCTTCATGACACGTACACAATCAGGTTGCAACTCTACCCACATCGGCGTGGTAAATCCAGATGTAGAATTGTTTGAAATTGTCTTGTAGATTTCCGGTTAGTTCCTACAGGTGATATCTATTTGTTAGTCTTGTTTAGTCTTAGGTCTGTGCCTCTTACCAAAAAAAGACATTTTTTTCTATTTCCAAATGGATTAATACACCACAATGAAACATAAGATATCTTTCTCAATATCTGGTAATATGACTGTACTGAATAGAGAGCACTGTAATAAATACAACTAAAAGAATAATTGTTGTACAGTATCTGCGCTACCGCCAAAATTTTCTGTTTATTGTAACTTCTTCACTAAATGTCCCTTATCTTATTCTGTAATTAGAGTAATTAATTTTTATTATTACGATAATTGCTTGTTGCATCCAGTTAAATATTGAGTTTCAATTTTTGGTATAATTGAAACTCAGTATTGATATATATTGATATATATTGATATCTGTTAATAAATATTCGGAGTTGCACATGGGAATAAATTTGCTGAGTTTGATATAATACACTACTTTACAGCTTGTCCGGGCAGAAACGCCATTACCGTATCTGTTACTTAAAATTTTCTTGTTTTTTTTTATTAAATTTCAGTACCTTAAAGTAAAAAAAAAAATGTTTTTTTTTTCAATAAACGTTCTTCAATTTGCTTTTCAACTTTACAAAAAGGATGATCATATAAAGGAAACAAGAAAATCAAATATGTATTTTATTTACAAAATATTATTTTTATTGACTTAACATAAATATGTTAGTGACAATCTGAAATCTTCCAGAAATGGTAAATCCCCATAGAGGGAAAGGTATTACGTAAATGAATTACTTAAAATATATACGAAAACATATCGATCTGAGCTATAAATGCCCAAAGACAATGAATAGCAAAATCCAAAATCAAACGCAAGCACATTTCTTAGGATGTGTTAACTCATCAATTTAATTTCCCAAATATTGCTTATTTTTCGAAAGACTTAATCTATTTGTTACTTTACAAACAAAAATCGAACCAAGTTTCCAGAAAAACAATAAAACCATTTATGTAAGTTCTAAAAACGGTAAATACTGAAACACTCAAAGGAGAATTTCCATGAGCAGATCCGACCTACCAACACTTAATAAGATAAACGCTGTTATAATTTAAAGAGTACAGGCCAAGAAGTGGAAAGGTACGTGAAAAGTAACGAATTCTGTGATATTTTAAATAAGAAAGCACTAATACTGTAAATAATGGTTTAGAGACTATTCTCGTTACGCAACTAATTCACTTTATTAGCTGCCCGTTAGTCAGGGACTAAAGATTCAAATAATTTATGGTAAAACGCATTTTAAAATCTAACCTCTAATTAGTCTGTTAGGAAATCGCCTTCTTAACTGCTGTTTATTAATGATATGATTGAAGGCTTGAGATGTATGTAAATATACTGATTTAATTGTAAGAATTATCTTAAATATCTCTGACTAATTTTATTTGTTGTATTAATGTTTTGTGTTGGTATATCAAAAACCCGGCCGGAATATGATATATTATTGTATTATTGTATTATTTTAAAATTATGTAAACTTAATGTTTGAATTTGCAATTATTGTATGTCATGTATGCTTATCCTTTTAAATAATTTTCAGCTTTGCATCGGCAGTTGCAGCTCCTGGCGAAATTATACTTGTTTTTCTTTCTCTTTCTGAATATAGCCATTTCGAAATACCTTGAAGTAAGTGAGAGGTTTATTCTTTGTTAGGACATTTTTTCTACTATGATTGAACATATCGGCATGGCTTTGACTACCTCTCCTCTGTCATGTTTGATGGTAAGGTTGGGGCCTGCTTTGTCTGGAGTTTGTAGAAGGAGGGATGTTTTGTCCTTGTATATAAACCTATAATTTTGAGGGAGAAGAGAGCCGAATGACTCATCTTGCGCGAGACATTGTATGGGACTCATCGATCATGGCAAAAAGTAAGTTGCCATGTTACGTATCTCTCAGAGGAAAATGAGAGGCAGCTACGGTGTAGCAGAGGCGGAATAGATAGCTATGTAGTGGTACATAAGAGTATTTTGTATGGGAGCTCACTTCGAACCCCGAAACGTTCATTTAATTTAAATTAATTATGTATATAACGCTGATTTCGTAACTTCATACTCAGAAACAGAAATTTCGGATAAGTGAATTGCTTGATACTTTTCTGATGGTCGTATATTCTATTGTGTAAATTTTTGGTGAAACTGTTTGATGAAATCTGGGTGGTTCCGTATAATTTGGTTAAGGGAAGGGCACTTATTTGACCATGCGCGTCAAGTAATGCTCATTGCTTTTAAAGGAAGAGAGTCAAGTCCAGTAAAATATGATGTACATAATATATATTCTTGATATCTTGTACGAGAGTAATTATTTGCTACCCACTACATTAAATAAATATGAAAAGAGGAAATTAGGGAGTTATGTGGTATTTTGTATAAGAAAGCACTAATACTGTGAATAAGAGGTTAGAGACTATTCTCGTTACACAACTAATTCACCTTATTAGCTGCCTGGTAGTCAGGGACTAAAGATTCATGTACTTACTGTTAGGAGATGCATATTTCTTAACCTGGGATCACTAATTCTCAGTAGTAGACCCAGGTGTGTAGAGAGACTAGGTTAATGGAGATTTAGTGAATGTAGCCTGAGAGAGTGCGCCCGAAAGCTAAGTTCTTGTTGTAGTTATGGCTCGGGGACTAAGCCGTCCTTGATTAGATGTTCATATCAGATCTCAATTGCTGCAATCTGGAAATTGGCGAGAAATCTATCCTGGATTTTTGGACAGCCGATTTGAAGAGAGACCAATATCGTCTCACTAATATTGGAAGCACGAATCTGAATTTGTGTGGTTAAGCATAAGACAATAGAGGAAATTGAAACTACGTCGTTAGAGTATCTCCAGATCCAATTAGGGCTGGAAGAATATACATAAGCTTGAAATTAGTATATCTGATTTAGATAAATCTTAAAAATCTGATCCAAGACATCTTAGGATAAACTGAAAATATTTTGAGCAGCAATATCTGTGACTTTGGTTCAGCTCTGGTGAATTAAATTAAGCTCCAAAACCACTCTAATCCAGGAATTTCATGGTTAGAAAATCCATTAGGTAGATGTGTTTGGTGGGGCTGCGTAAGTGCGGACATTTCCAGGCGCAAAGTGGCTTCTGGGCGAAGATTTCCTTACGTTTATTGGTGGCTAGCTGGCGCTCGAGATTAAACCTTACGTTTTAGTGTCAAAGTCTTAGTGACAACATTCTTCTGTGTCCAGAAGCATGAAATTCTAGACTTGAAACGAATGATCGTCGAGGAGATTCATCTTCAGTTTGTAACGGTAGGATCTCAGAAACCGTAAGATGATCCTGCTCTGCAACCACTGTATATATTTAACTTGTCGAGAGCAGAGAGCACACCTACAGTTAAAGAACTCCCACATATTTCATATTTTCAAAACTGTTATAACTTAGTGAATATTTGCGCTTTTCGATTGAAACCTCTGGAGCTGTTAGCTGACTTTATGCAGTATCTGATACGAATGAAAACTCTCTCTCTCTCTCTCTCACACACACACACACAT
>JAGDQP010003744.1:26493-37124 GCA_022664845.1 Lepisma saccharinum
CATTCCCCTTCTTTCTCTGTACTCTTCATTTAAATCTTTTGTGAATCGTAGAATGTTATGTCTCGGGATACATTTTATAACTACTAATATACTAATATACTTACTGAAAAATAAGTGCAGCTACTGCTCCTGTTGTGAAAAGAAGCTCGATACTAAGCAGAATGTATACTTTCCTAACGAAACCTCGTCTTACGTTCTTATCCTCAAATGCATGGTTATATCTAGATAGAGCCTGCTGATTCTGCTCTTGTGATGGTGGTGGAGTGGGCTTCAAAAAAAGAAATTAAAGCAATAATCAGACAAAATTATAATTCATCTTTAAATCGAACGAAGGTTAATAAATAACAATATCCGTTTGTTCGCTGTTATTTTGTTTTTCCTCGATTATATTAAATTAATATAGGTGAATAAATAATATTTTTTAATTTGCGTATCTTAACAGGAACATTTATACAGAATGAACATCTACAGAATGAAGATCTATAAGAATGTAACAATCAATTTTAGGAACGGGTCGAAGCTAAGGGCAGAAGGCCATGTGCCCTGGATTGGGAGCTTCAAACGAAGGCAGGGAATGTTGGTATAGTAATAGTGATATAAATTTAACTATCTTTCTTTGGAATTTGAATTTCATTTTTAAGGCCTTTAGGTAACTTTTGTTCAGGCCAAAACATATTTCGCATAATAACGCTTTCTCTTTGGATAAGGCAATTTTATTTAAGATACTTCCAGTCATATAGTATTTTTCATCCACAAATACAAAGATATATTGAAGTGTATGTTCAACTTGATTATTCATGTTCATATTTTACAATTCTTTGCATATTTATTAACTGAGAAATTGATTTAAATCTTCGTTAAACGACATCACCTCTATCTATCCATGCACACAACATTTTTGTCCATAACAATAGATTCAATCTTGTCTCGTACTCATAATTATTTATTATGCTTTCACAGTGAACGTGGGTTTGAATACATATCTAATTTATTTCTTCATATTCGCCTGGCTTCGTTAACATCTGTAATTGACAATGTTTTAATGTCTGAGCAAAATCCCTTCTGATTACATTTGCTATTTTGACGAGGAATCGGTGTGTATTACATTGAAATTCAGAAATCTTCAGTTGTATCTTCAGTTTACGTAAATAAGTCAGACTGAAGAACGTAGCCACACAATTTTCTGGAAACTTTCCTTACTTGGAGAATGGACGAGCGATTGTCGAATAACTTGGGACTAGTACTTAGTACTAGTTTCATTATAATTCTGGAAGTAATGGAAATTAGGCACAAGAATAAAAAAAATGTTTATGCATGACTAAAACGAAAAGCGAGATGCGCACATATACAGTCACTTTATAAATTCTTCAATTGGCGTGCCCCATGCTTTTCTATTTAGTTATGCACAAACAAAATTATGTTTTATCTTCAAGTAAAACCGGTAATTATATCCCATTATGACTGGGAAAGAGGCTGACACTTAATTTTAAATACTAGTGAAGATCCTTCTGATGATATACTGCTTTCAGTATAGAGACAATCGTAATTGTACAACTGTTGGGCGTCGTATTTGCAAGGATCTTATTACGATCACAATGAGGAGTACACGCTTTTAGTATTTACCCCTGACGCGTGATGGAAACTGTTTGAATTAATAGCGAACTTTGGTCGGAAACCCATAGACTCCTTACATGGAGTTTTTGCGTTAAACTCGTGATGCCATGCTTTGACATGCCAAGGTTTGTACAACTAAGTTGTTTAGTTCCAGATTGCTTTTTCTCAGAATTTGGATTGCCACTGGTGAGGCATGCACTTTTGAGTCAAGCTATTGGTTATTCCGACGGAAAATATACGTTATGCTGATGAAAATAGACACTATATCCAATCGTGATTGAAAGATCCGATTAATGGTCCGTCATATACGGATACTAGATACGATGCTCTGGTCATTATATTCCTTTGTACTCAGATAAATCGACAAACGTATTATAGTTTGTTGAACCATGCTAGTGATAATAACAACTCTGTATACATATAAACGTATAGTATATTGGCATACATACTACATATTTGGGAGGTGATTCCTCACATCAAAATAAGGAGCTCCTCTAACATTTTTTTTTCTGAGCTACATTTGCTCAAATTTTTGGCGCCATAATCACAAATGACATCCCAATGGTCTAATGAAGCTTTGAAGTTTGAAATTTGGTCTAATTGTTCGTTGGTATATACAGTACAACATACTAAAAATCCTGGAGGGTGAGTGGGGGTGGTGGATGGTGGCTGTTTAAAGGTTGATTTTCTATGTTGTTTTTCATATATCTCCGTAACTGACAATCCTAGCGTAATTTAGTTTATTTATAAAATTAAAGTAGACAAAATTTCCTGCAAGAAAGATCCTCATCATTTTTGTCGTAGGATTAATATGTTCAAAGTGATAGGGTGGAGAAAATATTGGTATGTAAAAACTAGTCATTTTTAAGATTTATCATTATTTAAACGAATTTACGTGTAATTATATAAACCTATGTTAATAATCGACATTGTCATGCATTAGGAATGTTCAAATAGGAAGAGAGTTGGTATTATCGTGATAGATTTTTTTACCGTATCACTAAATAACCTCGCCCGGGAGAAGTTGCCTGTTGTTCGTACGTGTTTTCTAAAGGTCCTACCGTAAGCGAGCAAAATGGTGCTCGGTTGAAACACACGTGTTGACCAGAAGAAAGAAATAGGAACTATCACGATAATAACAACCTTTACAATATGAACAATTAATCACTTAACATTCACTTTGTAATTAATGGTTACCTTGAAAAATGATTTGTTTAAAGTTCCGGTTCTTCGGGCACATCCTCATCAAGCTCAGCTCTTCGTCTTCTGATAGAGGGGAATTGGTGCAAGTTAATTTATAATTACCACAGAGTGAGTGGTAACCAACGCCTGGGAGTAGCTGCCTGTTGTTCGTACTTGTTTTGTAAAGGTTCTGCTAATCAGCGAACAAAATGGTGCTAGGCAGAAACACACGTGTTGACCAGAAGAAAGAAATAGGAACTATTACGTTAATAACAACCTTTACAATATGAACGATTAATCACTTTGTAATTAATGTTTTACCTCGAAAAATGATTTGTTCAAAGTTCCAATTCTTCGGGCACATCCTCATTAAGCTCTTCGTCGTCTGATGATGGGCAATTGGTGCAAGTTCTTTCACAATTGCCACAGTGTGAAGTGCATTTTCAACCAGCCTTACGAAATCTGCACCGTACCCACAACCAGCGGTACAGTTGCAGAAAATTGTCTTCATGACTGAACTAGGAGCTGCAGAGTCTTTTGTCATTCTCTTCATCCACGGGCTTAGTGGGTGCGACTCCACCTCAGACATGTGCAGGAAAGGCAAAGCACTGATTGTGGAATTGTTTGGGAAAGATGAAAGCCTCAAAGCAATTTGAAATGTATTTTATGAGCCCTCATCAACACCAGAGATGGTGTCACAAGCCGGTAAGCAATGTATCATACTCGTCAAAAAGACTTGAACAGCCATAGGTCGGCTTTCCTTAAATCATCAAACAAGTTGAAGCCATATCTTCCATCTTTGCCACCAACCAGAGGCTGGTAGAAAATGCACTTCACACTGTGGCAATTGTGAGGGAACTTGCACCAATTCCCCTTCATCAGAAGACGAAGAGCTGAGCTTGATGAGGATGTGCCCGAAGAACCGGAACTTTGAACACATCATTTTTCGAGGTAAAACATTAATTAATTAGAAAGTGAATGTTAAGTGATTAATCGTTCATATTGTAAAGGTTGTTATTAACGTAATAGTTCCTATTTCTTTCTTCTGGTCAACACGTGTGTTTCTGCCTAGCACCATTTTGTTCGCTGATTGGCAGAACCTTTACAAAACACGTACGAACAACAGGCAGCTACTCCCAGGCGAGGTTATTTCATGATATGGTAAAACAAATCTAATCTACTACCTAATATCACGATAATACCAACTCTCTTCCTATTTGAACGTTCCTAATGCATGGCAATGTCGGTTATTAATATAGATTTACGTAATTACACGTAAATTGCTTTAAATATAATGACAAATCTTCAAAAATGACTTTTTTTACGTACCAATATTTATTCCACCCTATCACTTTGAAAACATTAACCCTACGACAAAAGTAAAGAGGACCATTCTTGCAGGAAAGTTTGTCTACTTTAATTTTGTACATAGACTAAATTTCGCTAGGATTGTTAGTTACGGAGATATATGCGAAAACGTAGAAAATCCACCTTTAAATAACTTCACCTAATTTTTTTTTCGATTTATCTAATTTGACTGGGCTAGTACAGGTCCTGGTAAATGTACCTAAGGTACATTGTAGGTACTTGATCTAGTTACTGCTAAACAGTGCTGGAAATGATTTGAAGAACTCAGGGGATGCTGACTGACAAGAATATCACTCTTATATCTTTGCTTGTATTATTATTATTATTATTATTATTATTATTATTATTATTATTAATAATAATAATAATAATAATAATAATAATAATAATAATAATAATAATAATAATAATAATAAACACTTATTATTAAGCAGGATAGGTCCAGCCAGAGTTTGCTATGTTATTGTTAAAATATACATACATTTTCGTGCAGCTGCATATCATGATTTCCCAACGTGGGAGTTGCGATCCCTAGATCGGTCACGGGCTGTGCAACGGAGGACGTGAGGGGAGTACAAAAATAAAATTTAACTAGGGGTTTCTATGTTAAAATTAATAATTTCCTAGAAGGTATTTTAGATTGTTGTCTGCTTGTTAATTGCTAAAGATAAAGTAAATTGTTTAACAGTCTTTGGATAATATAATTAGGATATTTATTATCAAAAACAAAAAATCAAATGTCATTTTTGAAATGAAAATCGAATGAAGAGTACACGAAAAAAAAAAAACACAACAAAGTCCATGTTTTAAGTTTGTAAGCAGAACACATCTCAAAGTGCAAGCAAGCAGTTGAATTTGAATTTATTTTTGAACTTTAAGCATCTGTACAGCTTGAGCTTATGATGCCTAAAAGGCCAAAAATAAATTCAAATTCGGTAATTTACACTTTACAATATCTTTTTTCTTGCAACTTCCGAAAATTGACTTTGATTTTCTGTCCGTGAAAGCTCAAATATCACACAAATAAAAAAGGATAGAAAGAATAACAGAAAAAGTTACATAATAATTTACAAGTTAAAAGTTAGATCTAGACGCTTATTATAAGCAAGAAAATTACTTTTGTAGGTCGCTGGCTACAAGAAACGGTAAAGGGGATCGCAGGTTGAAAACGGTTGAGAAACGTTGCTGTATATTAATAATAGATACAGGAATGAAAGCAAACGAAAGGATCAGAAAAAATATGAAAATAATTACTAAAATCATAAATCATTAATAGAAACGTCTCTCTTCTGTATCAGTAAATCTTTTACCACGCTTTTAATTTACATATATTTTATGTATTTTTTTTCGAAAGGGCATTCGGTATTGAACATGAGCGGCATCCATTTGTTTCTTGTTGCTGTATACAGGGTGATTACGTAATGGGCCAGCTAATTTCAAGGAACATAGTACATAAAATAGGCTAAAGAGAACATCTTGGTTATGTGGGTGAAAATTCCGCAGAGTTTCGGAGCTACAGGCAAAGGAACTGTAGAGGTTTAATTATCCAATACAACTAACGGTAGAGTTGAGGCGGCATGCTATCGTCAAATACTTTGAAATTGTTATATCTAAATTTTCTTATTTCAAAATTGTGCTTTGGCTATGTAAGGGATTTCTCAAAGGAAGTAGCTGATTTCAAGATATTCTCTGAAGAAAAGTCGCAATCATTTTGACCCACCTTTACTTCAGAAAAATTCTGGAAACCTCTACTTCTTTTGGGTAATTTCTTGCGCAATCAATGTTCGAATATTAATGTTTAATAGATCAGGTTTGAAGTCCTTGATGGTAATATGCCGCATCAGCTCTACCATTAATGATATTGGAAATTTGAAGTTGTAAAGTGCATCACTCACTTTACTCACTCTTTCAGCAGCCTGTAGCTCCGAAACACGGCGGAATCTCCACCCCAATTATCAGAACTTTTCCTTTTTTTTTATATATATATACTGGTATCTCTTAAAGTTTGTCGGTCCATTATATAACCACCCTGTATGAAGTTTCTAGTGTCATATTTTTGTTTTGTTGTTCGCATGTATTTTCCACGTACTGAGAAGAGTCGGGTTTCTTTCATTTTCCTTAATACATTGTATATGAGACAAAGATAATTGAAATATCTTCTTGAGTCTGCGAGAATCCATGACTTTTTCTGTTTGAGATTCAAACGAGAATGACAAATCTATGTTGTTATGAATAGTACATTTAAAACTAGTAGCGTTTTAAATGGAGATGGGTACATTACTTCTAGGAGTGAAATTAAATAACGCAGTAATTTGACCGTAATATTTGGAAGTGAGTGTTGGGAATTTCGGGATAGTTCTTGATATATCAAATAAAGATATATATAACCTTTCCTAGGATAACCTTGTGCTGTAGTACATTTAGTTCTAGTTTCTAATATGATATGTTTTAACTTGGAAGCTGAGCTTGCATTTACTTTCTTGTGCTCTATTACGTACTATATAATACACATGACAAATAATCCTTTCTAAGAGGCAAGAGAAAATATCCATAGTTGTATAAAGAGATGCATGCCTAATACACATAGGTAAGACGTGAAATTACATGTTAGACATCAATGGCTCACGCTGAGATTGCGTATGGGGAAGGATGTAGGAATGAATCGACTAGGGTTTAGGTTGAAGCTATCATCCCGGCATTTGCTTGGTCAGACTAATAACAGCAATCTAGAAATACCTCAGTCAGGATGGCTGGTCGCTAGTATCGAACCCAGGACCTCCCGACTGAGAAGTCAACGCTTTACTAACTAAACCACGGCCACTCGGTACTTCCAATGAACTTGAGTACATCTGCTTTTTGAAAGAAACAAACAAAAATATAATAAAATGTTTAATTCCATGAAGAATCAAAGTAAACAGAGAAGTAAACACTTTATGTGAAGGAATCTCCCTACTGCAATTAGGTTTTAAAAATGTGCCCGATACGTGCGGTTTTAGGTAATACAATATTACGATACAATTATGTGAAAAATAAATAATTATTTTAAAATGTGTGAAGTAGTATCCCTGCGATGTTCAGTTCATTGAGAACCTAAACAAAATCTTTTAGTTATTCCTAATTTCTTTCTTTTGTGAAGGTAAAAGGAAATTAGCATTGGAATGAAAAAAAAATAACAATAGAGATAATTTAACAAAACTAATTCGTTTCTGACAAATGGAGAAAATAATGTGTTGCAAAGCATTAACATATAATTCGTTTTGTTCTTAATTTGTATTTATTTATCGAGCTTACAGTCATCTGTAGGATAAGCTCGTCATTTGTCAGAGGGATGGCGTCCTTCGGGAAGCACTCTTCCGAACAAGAAAGAGAGGGTTAACTTAGCTGTCATGACCATTTATCTAGCTATTATTTAAAGATTGGACTAGTGAAACTGAGAAAAGTTTCGGAAAACCTCGGTCAGTGTAGCCTACAGCGGGATTCGAAGCTGCGTGCTTCCCGGGGGCCGATCCAAGATCCCAGAAAATATGTTACGAATACACGTGTCTATTAAAAGCTCTTGCGATCCATAAAGGGTATTTTATTCGTAAGAAGATTACAAAAGGAAACATTACATCAAACGTCAAATAAACAGTTTTGCTGCAGTGGGTCAAGATCTGCCCTTCACTTAATAAAAAATTAAACTAAGAAGATGAATCCATGGTACCGGTATATTAAACCTTCAAATAATGTTTCAAATGTATAGAAACTAACCTTATATTTTTGTCTTTTAAATATTTTTGTCTGCATTCATTCCACGTCCCTTGACGATGAAGGTATATGCTACTTTTTTTCTTACTTTCGAAACTTTGGAAAAGCTTTTACTTCAAAAGCTCGAAGAAATCGCCAGCGTTGGCGATGTTTTATTGTGACAAATGAAGAATATTTTGGATTTGAATCAATTGTAAATTTTGGGATTAACTATTAAGTGAGGCAAATAGTTCCAAGATTTCTTCAATATCTATGTTACCAGCCTAATATTTTTTTTTTTTATCAAACTCTAACACTGAGAAATTTCTCTTTCGATTATTAGCTGAAGTACCTAAGAATAGTACCTATGGTTGAGGTACTAGTTACAGTAAAACAGTGCCCAGTTACAGGTACTGCAACTTAAATATACCTAGGTACATGCTTTAGATGTGTGTTTTGTACCTAGGCCTAGGTACTACCCAACACTGAAAACAAGACGACAGTTCCTTTGATAAATGTTCGAAATATGCATAGTTACGGAGCTACATACAGGTTGCCGAAAGCGTGAAAAAATGAACTTTAGAGCCTCATATTTCTAACACTACCAACAGTAGAGCAGATGCTGCATGGTGCTGTCAAAGATTTTAAGAATACATTATTCAAAAATACATATGTCAAACTTTCTCAATGGGCACGCAATGGAAACCAGACCGGTCGAAGTTTTGGTCTCTAAAATGGCCCAAAATACAAAGCTTACAAAAGTTTACGGGTTGTAAACCAGACCGGTCGAAGTTTTGGTCTCTAAAATGGCCCAAAATACAAAGCTTACAAAAGTTTACGGGTTTGTGTACTTGTTCTTCGAAACACGTAATTGCAGCTCTTCAAAATATCTTTGATTCCTGACAGAAGTTGAAGGAAAATGGAAAAGTGAGTGACAGTTGATCAGGATAGTATATGTGGGGAAATATTCGGATAATTTTGCACTAAATCGTTTTTCGAAGTGAATTTACTTTTATATATGATATTTAGGTATCTAAGGCTCAGCCCAGGTTAGTAGAGAGGAAAGGACGGGAAGCTGTAGAACAGGGCCTAAGTTTAAGTTACCATCTCGGCATTTGTCTGGTGTTACTGTGTTACTGTGGTAAATCCCTGAGGAAATTTTGTCAGGATGGTCGGTTACTTGGATTGAACCCTCGACCTCCCGAAGGCTAAGCCATTGAGCCAAAGCAGCTCGTTACTCGTTTTTTGACAATGGATTTTGGCTCAAAGTTCCGACTGTGTACCTCGCTCGAACTATGGGATTCTTACGCAAACTACATTGTTACAGAAACTGCTTCAGATCAATCAACTGCGTTAATCACATGGAACAACCTGAAGTAGTACCCCTCGAAATATACAATCAAATGCACATCATGATTAAACTCTAAAACAAATTTTCTGCAGATTCTCAATGATCTTGCCAATAGCAAATGATGTTCTACATTTTGATAATTATTATATTATCTCGTTACATTGTAGGACGAAAAATAGAAACTGTAAATTGTAGATGCTCTCTATATACGCTAGATCTTGTATTATCCTGAAAATAACGGGAGCTTATTATTTCAAACCCTGGTAGCGAACTTTAAATTTTGTCCAAATTTAGCCACATTTTGGGAATGATACTTTCTTCAAGACTGAAAAAAGTTGGGCAGGTGCTCGCCCCATTGCAAAATGCAAATTTTGTTTTTAACCCTTAAAATAAGGACCACTTTTGAAAAAGCTTTCGATTCCGTCTCCTTGGCTTCAGTAAAATCACTTGAACATCAAGGTATCAAAAGTGCATACATAAAGTTACTGCGAGACATTTACTCCACTGCCACATCTGTCATTAGACTACATCAAGAGAGCGAAAAATTTAAAGTTGGAAAAGGAGTAAGGCAAGAACTTTTAATTACTCCAGAACTAAATTCTGCTGTCCTGAATAGAGTGTTCCAAAATTTAAATTGGCATGAAGTTGGAATAAAAATCAATGGCGAATGCCTTAATCACCAACGATTCGCTGACCATATAATCCTGATTGCCACAAGTGCAGAAGTACTAAAAACCAGAACGGAAGAGCTGTGTAATGAGAGTGCGAAAATATGACTTAAAATGAATTTAAGACAAACAAAAATAACGTACAATCAACATGCTGAAAAGAAGGAAATAAGCATTCACGGAGAGACAATAGGTATAACTATGATAATATTGAACTAGGGCAGTTCGAAACATCGAATCCCAAGTTAACGGATGAAATAAATAAAAGATGTAAAATAGCGTGACGTGGAGCTCGTTTGGAAGACTACAATGTATATTGAAAAGCAAACTACTAATGTGTCTCAAGCGTAAAGTATATAATCAATATGTCTTACTGTAATGATGTACAGCTGTAAAACTTGGACATTGAATGCGCAGATGATTAAAAGATTAGTCACACAAAAAGCAATGGAGAGATGCATGCTAGGAGTAACCAGGAGGGAAGGGAGATAAATAAATGAACTCGCTCACCAAGTTAGAAAATATAATAAAGACTGCGAAGAAGATTAAGTGAACATCGGCTGGTCACATAGCTAGACGACCACATGCAAGATGGACAAACAATATATCAGGTGTAGTAAAAAGTAATCAATTATTTTGCCAATCGATGGCTTCAGTGATATGTATCTCGCGTTGTATAAGTCCGATCGGGTTCAACGAGGTGGCGTTCAAACGATGAGATT
>JAGDQP010003744.1:37524-77424 GCA_022664845.1 Lepisma saccharinum
TTAATATCTGGTGTAGTAAAAAGTAATCCATTATTTTGCCAATAGATGGCTTCAGTGATCTGTATCTCGCGTTGTATAAGTCCGATCGGGTTCAACGAGATGGCGTTCAAACGATGAGATTGCGTACTACAAACACTGTTCAGATAGTTGTGATGAGTTGACTCAGTGTTGTGTGAGCGCGCGTCAAAATGGACACTAGCAAAGAGAAAATACGCTATATTTTACAGTTTTTCTTCGATAAAGGCGAAAACGCAAGCCAGGCGGCTGCAAATGTGAATAGTGTTTATGGTCCTGATACTGTAACAGCCAATCACGCCCAATTTTGGTTTCGTCGATTCCGTGCCGGTAATTTTGACGTCAAAGATGTACCACGCACTGGAAGGCCAAGTGTCGAAAATGTCGATAAAATCATGGACATTGTCGCGTCCGACCGTCATGTAAGCACTGTTTCGATTGCCGAAGAGCTAAACATTGCACAAAAAACCGTGTGGAACCATTTGCATAAGGCTCGATACACAAAGAAGCTTGATGTATCGGTGCCACACGAGTTAACGCAAAAAAACCTCATGGACCGAATTTCTATCTGCGAATCGCTGCTGAATCGCAACAAAAGCGACCCATTTGTGAAGCGGTTGGTGCCTGTGATGAAAAGTGGATCACTTACGACAACGTCACGCGACCGAAGCGCGGTCGTGGTCGAAGCGCGGTGCGCCGGCGCAAACGGTGCCCAAGCCTGGATTGACGGCCAGGAAGGTTTTGCTGTGTGTTTGGTGGGATTGGCAGGGAATTATCTACTAGGAGCTGCTCCCCTACGGCCAAACCCTTAACTCGGAACTATACTGTCAACAATTGGACCGTCTGAAGGCAGCAATCGCCCAGAAGCGCCCAGCTTTGGCCAATAGGAGAGGCATTGTGTTCCACCAGGACAAGCCCTTTTCAGGAGCTACGTGGTTGAGGATAGCATCAGACCGAGATATTTGGAGAGAGAAGATGGGGAGGCCTTCCTCCAGCAGTGGATAGCAAACGGCTGGGAATGATATATATAAGGTAACAAGAACGTTTTTGCCGTTGTAGAGCAGTGATAAACACAGAGCAATACAGTGAACTGTACGTACCTTTAGTTTTCGCAGCTTTTGCCAACGTTCCTGCAGCTGCACAATATTCTGGTGATAAAAGTCGGCGGTCTTCGAGGCTAGGAAGTCCGTGAGTGCGTCCTGCAGGTCTCCCTCATTGGCGAAGGATCTCCCACGGAGGTGGTTGTCGAGGTAATGAAACAGGTGGTAATCTGTTGGCGCAAAGCCCAGTGAATATGGTGCATGGCCCAGTATCTCCCAGCCAAGTTGCTGAAGGGTCTCCCGGGTCCTCTTTGACACATGTGGCTTGGCATTCTTGTGGAGAAACAGCACACCCTTGCGTCTCACGAATGCCGGCACCTTGTGCCGCAATGCACGGGGCACACTTTGCAGCTGCTCTGAGTTATGATCTGACCAGGTGGAAGGAGCTCGTAATGCATAACTTGGCTGATATACAGAAAGCATAATCTTTCGTGGGTGCAGATGGTCTTGAGGTGTGAGGCACAGAGTAACATGGCGACAACCAATTTCTGGTATGCTTATGAGTGTCATAGAGGACACACTTTTCGTCATTAGTGAGCAAGCGATCAAATATGGGTGTGTTCAGGTGCCGAGTGAGCAAGGACAAAAAGGCTGTCACTCGTTGTTCCTTTTTGGCTGCTCACTTGTGGGGTACCCACTTGCTTAACCTGTATGACTTCCCTATCCCACGCAGGTGCAGTCTGACTGTCTCAGTGGAAACATGGGACCTTTCTGCAAGTTCATTACACGTTAGACCACTGTCCTCCTCGATTGCTGCTTTCCGGGCCTCGTCATCCAACACATGTTGTCGCCCACTGCGAGGTTCATCAGCAAGGTTCACATCTCCCGAACGAAATTTTTGGAACAAATGCCTGGCGGTGCGTTTGTCCATGGCATTCTAACGAAATTCCTGGCTTATGCGACAGCTTGATGCGGCAGCTGACAGGCCTACTTTGACGCCATACAACAAACACACGCGAACAAGCTCCTTCGATACCTCCAATTCTCTTTTACACTGGACGAGCTATGACTGCTGTGTGTTAGCATCGTGCCTGTAATACTAAAGGTCGATCGCCAGACTAACTCCCGATCGCCTGACAAGCACGTGCGTCCTTTCGTTACCTCTCTGTGAACGCATGATTAATGGGAAGTAAAAAACTTTCTTTGTACCTCGCTCACATATGAGCCTCCTTCGTAGACTAGTTGGAAGCCCGTTCGATTTCAGTTCGGGCGGCCCCGGATTCGATTGCCGGTGGGGCTCAGAATTTCGATGTTGATCCAGTATCGTGAGGACAATTGGGAACCTGCTGTGAATAAAAGACCGTGGCGATCACAGTTGAATAGCATCCTGCCTTCGATCTGGTCAGCATGGGAGTAGTAAACCAACTTCTGCCTTCGGGAGAGACCTCATCCAGTAGTGGATTGAATATGGCTGTGAATTTTATATACAGGGGTTGGACAAAAAATCTAAAAACACGTCATACAGGACACGTAAGTATGGCCCGCCACTGTACACCACGTGTTGCGGTTGCCGATCGTGTTTTGTTTTCAATGTGTCATGTGGACCTTCCTCTTCCGTCAGCAGTACCCAGTTCACCTGTGAGTGTCGTGGTGTGCAAGTGGTGCGGTAAAATGTTCGACCTGACAGACTTCCAAAGAAGCATGATCGTCGGTGCCCGTCTGGTTGGAGCTTCAGTGACAACAGTGGCGACCATTGTGGGGGTATCGACAGGCACTGTGTCCAATGTCACGAGGGCATACACAATGCATGGGCAAACAACGTCTGCAAAGCACAACAGTGGTCGAAAGACAATCCTGTCCGATAGGGACAAGAGTGCATTAAAACGGATTGTAGCAGCTAGAAAGCAGACCACTGCAATGAAAATTACGTCTGAACTCAATTCCGGCCTACAGAACCCGGTTTCATCAAAACAGTGCGACGGGAACTTCATAAAATGAAAATTCATGACAGGGCCGCGATCGCCAAACCTCTGGTCACAACAGTAAATGCGAAGCGGCGTATCCAGTGGTGCAAAGACCACAAGGAGTGGACGCTTGATCAGTGGAAACACGTAATGTATTCCGATGAATCGACCTACACCTTGTTTCCAACAACCGGTCGTGTTTACGTATGGAGAACACCGTCGCAGGCCTATGATCCAGACTGTCTGCGCCCAAATGTAAAGCATGGGGGTGGTTCTGTTACAGTATAGGCAGTGATATCGTGGTTTTCTGCAGGTCCCATCATAGCCCTGCATGAATGCTAAGGCGTATGAGGCCATTTTGGGGGACCAGGTTCTACCCATGGCCCACACATTGTTCCCGGATGGTGATGTCATCTACCAAGATGATTTGGCACAATGTCAGTCTGCAAAAACGGTGCAATCATGGTTTGAGGAGCATGACCAGGAGCTATCACACCTCCCCTGGGTCCCACAATCACCATATCTGAACATCATTGAGCCATTGTGGTCTGTGTTAGAAAAGCGTGTTCGGTCTCATTACCCTCCACCATAATCTCTTAAGGAACTGGAGCATGTTTTGGAGGAAGAATGGTACAACATTCCACACACCACGATTCAGGAGCTGTATACGTCCATTCCACGTCGGATCCAAGCTGTTTTGGACGTAAAGGAGGCCCCACACCATACTAGGTATGATTTTCACACTTTTTCAAACGTTTTAGATTTTTTGTCCAACCCCTATATATATATATATATATATATATATATATATATATATATATATATGTGTGTGTGTGTGTGTGTGTAAAGTGTGGGTTACGCCGTTTGATTTTGTAAGTTGAAATGTCGATCCTACAAGCGAAGAGATAAAAGTTCAGTAACCTTCATTTCAAATAAGATGAGTTCAAAGTTGAGAAACTGAAGCGTATGCGCGAACAAACGTCTAAGTGACATATTCAAATAAAAAAAATTCACGAGTACATTTTTATATATAACAGAAAAAATATTAAGCATGAAATATTCATACTTTGCACAAAAGCGGACTTTAATCTAACATATCTTCGTGGAAAGCATGAATATTTTGTCTCATATTTTTCCTGTTAAATAAAAATGTACTCGTGATTTTTAAAACTTAAAAATGTCGTTTAGACGTTTCTCGGGCGTACGCTTCAACTATAGTAATTGAACGCATTTAACTTTAACAATTTTGATAGTTATGCAGTAATTCTTGTACTCTTCTCTGATTACCTGGTCAGAAACATTTGAGTTTTGCAAAATATTAATTATATAGATACAATCGGCACAAACTAATATATGAAAAGTTGAAACATAATGGGTTTAAGTGATTTAGAAAACATAGAAAACATGAATCTATAGACTAAGGTTGGTACTGTTTGTTTTCTGGTTGGTCGATGTTAAGATTAAATAAATGGAACAGTACTATGATTTACCTCCTTCCGGTAAGTCGATGTCTGCACATCTATCGCGTTAAAAAGACACCTCCTCTTGTATTTGGCGGATTATTACTCATACTATTACTATTATTTTGTTATTATTGCATGTAGTTATAATTGATACCAGTAATTCTGCTAGATTCCACTATAGGGATCAGCCCATAAATTCCCATGCGCACTCGAACTTTAAATTATTTTCGATGAAAACACGACAGAAGGAACCCTGTTACATTCTGCGTACACCCTGCAAATTTTGATTTTTAACTTACATTCCTGGCAGAATCCCTAGTTGATACTTGTTGTTAGCTGAAGAATTGTTATAACGTTCAAGATGAATTGGTGAGCTTAAACAGGCAAAAGCCACAGATATTTCGTTAAATTAGTTCCAAACGAATTTGTTCTGTCGACTTCAGCTGGAATTGAACCCATGTGACCGCGCGGGTAGTTAGTGGATGCACTCATCCATCGGTCTTCCAGAAGCACTCCTCGACTATAAGTGCCTATTCAAGTCTGATCATAAGAGTCGAATTCCGGTTCTTTTGGATCGACTGCTACAAATTATTTTAATAAAAAATTATACTCTCCAAATTAATATTGAAGTATTCACGAAATTTGCAGCCTACGTACTTAGTATGTAAACATCTTTGTTTTATAATAGGAACTTCTTTGTTTACTACGCTCATTACAATCATTCTCAGGAACTTAAAATTTGAAACAGAACATTACTAACAGCAACTACTGTAGATAGCGTTACTCCTTAATTACACACGCAAATATTATAAATGCTTAGTTAACCAACATGAAACAATGTCCAAACCAAAGACAAATAGTAAAGCTAAAGTCATATTCTTTCAATAGAATTGGTGCTTACGTGAGCAGAGTTTCAAGCAATCCAAGCAAATACAATATTCGGTGGTCAAATGATCAGTAGCACAACTCCACAATAAACTCATAAATACTAGATTTTAATACTCTAGAAAATTATATAAATCTCGTGTCAATTGCAAAACAGTTCACAATAAATGGTGTACATTAATCTCCCAAACCCTAGAAGCACGTATTTTCTCAAGTAGAACTGTTTCTATTTGTTAAATCCAGTTTAGTGCATAAATCTCGTAGGCTAAAAGGGTGTACTAGAAACCAGATATGGGGAGGAAGCTGTCCTGAAATGTTATTAGAAACACACGTACGTCATGTTCTCATTATTAAGTGTAGTTCAGTCTTTTAATTTCAGAAGCACCTTTGTCTTGGTTTAGTAATTATTAGTTGTAATTTAGGCAAGAAAATCGCGATTAAAATGACAAAGTTTTCGTTTCAATTGTTACTTAATATAACGAACTCTTAATCAATGTAAATCAAGAATTGAAAGAATAGTAACCTAATCTATGTTTACTTAACATACAATCAATTTAAATCAGGAATTATATACTTGTTTTGCCTTTTGTGCATATATCAATTTGATCCCATCTTTTGTTAAAATATTTCTAGTTCAAATCATTATTATTAAAGTAACAGATAACTAATCTGATAATATGCTAAGGCATTCTTAAAATTTTATTGACACATTATTAACTAGAGGAAACCTATATTGTCATAGAGGAAACCTATGAGATACTGCATATGTTATCAATCAGCGATGTTGATAGCTTTGGAAAGGAGAAGAACGTTAGTTTGAAAGTGGATATAACCTGAGTCATCTCCATTTTTACAAGCTTATTTATAATGGCTACACTAAAATACACTTCTCGCCATTAAAATGGAACACCAAGAAGTAGGAGTTGTAACAATGCAAAATTTTCGGAATACGTAGAGCATGGAAAGATAAACAATTTATTAGCACGACAGTTGCGTGACGCATCATAGGAGTTGAGTATACCATTTAGAAATAGCAATGGGGGGTAGTCAAGAGAGCCGGAGTGCCGTTGTAGACGAATGTTGGTGTGACGTGAGTGTGTGTGTGTATGTGCTCACATGATTGGATGATGCCTGGTCGTCAAATGCGGCAGCTGTGCCAGCAGGTTTCCACCTTTGATAAAAAAAAACTGTGGTATATCCCAAGTGTGGTGTATCCTTCCGCGACATTTGTGCTCTAATTGGACGTACTGCGTCCACAGTGTCGTGGATATGAACTCGATGGTTCAACGAAGTCACTACGCAACAATAAGCCGGATCCCAATGACCGAGCCATACTACGGGCTGCGAGAATAGACGGCTTGTGCGTATGGCTCTAGCGGATTGAACAGCCACATCCTGAACACTGTCGGATGTTGCACTGTGTCCAGTGTCCCTACGAACATTTCTACGGCTGGATATTATCTCCAACTTTGTTCTTCCTGCATCCTTTTCCCTACCTTATTCCGGCCGGAGCTGCAGATAGATGCCTAAAGGTCATAAATAAATTCAAATTCAAGTATCTTCCACAACTTAACTTGGCGAAGATTAGAGAATGCCATAAAAATGTCAATTAACAATGCTAGCTGAAAAGGTATACAAAATAAACTATTGTGGTAAAAGAGATGTAGGATACGAAGAACTATTATCCTAATTTTATATTACTCTTACTATTTATTGAAGTTTGACAATTCGTATAGCAGGGAATTTTCAATCAATGACCCGCTAAATTATTTTACCTGTCCATGCAAATTACTTATTTATTTACTTTAAAATGTGTCTGGATATTTTGTCTGTCAATTGCATTTCAGTCTTTTTCACAACAGCCAAAATACCTTATACTAATAACAGATGTTGCTATAATTATTTAGTCACTAATGTTTCAACCTTTGTCACCTGTAGGTGTGTAAGTAGTAAAGTGCCTTGTAACTAAGTGGACCCGCATCTGATTCCCCTTTGGGACACATATAGTTCGTAGTCAACGCTAAACATTAAGTCCCTTTCTTAGGACGTAATCTTCATCCTATTGAAGGCAATTGGAAAGTACCATCTGTTCACCTTGCCTATAGATTTCTAGGTGAGGATCTGCCTTCGGGCAGAACACCTATCATTATCATCAACAAATTTTTAATCAATTACTAAGAATTTGCATATGGTTTCTTTTAAATTCGCATTCCCATCTGCGATTTGTGCCTTATTTTCTGCAGGTCCAAAATTCACAGCACAATTCTTTCAATAAAAAACTACTTTAGTATTAGTACGTGGCTCCACAAAACTGGTAAGATAAAACGTTCAGACAGCGAATTTCTTAATATGTCAAAATGTAAATTAAAATTGTAGAAAGTACAATATTTTGTGAGCTAATTAAATTTAACAATTTGTTGACTGTGCATAATAATTTCGTACTGATCGTATTACAGTAACACTTTTCCTTCGGATATGTTAGAGACGTACCTCATGGCACATATTACATCAAAAGGTAAGTATTGCAGCGATATTCTACCATTGAATTTAGAATTTTCATGCTTTGGTAGAGTAAGGACTCATACTCTATTCCATTGAATATCAATATTTTTCGAAAGGCTTCGTTGTCGGTCGGAGAAGTTACTGTATAAGATGTTATTATTTCTTTCATTTCACCTTGATTATATTTATTGTGGATATTACGAGCACTAATTTGTCTAGAAAATTTGACTGATTACATTTTCAGGTATAGATTGGCTTGACGAATTTATAGAAACAAAGGCAGTTGTTTCTCAACGTGAATCAAAATCTGAAAGTAGTAATGATATTTCTAGACTTCTTTGGCAGCTGTCAGGATAGTTCACTGGTATGGTGGTCTACTTCTCAGTACTGAAACTATTCAACAGAGGTTCAAAGATCTTTTACAAGACAAAAGTTAACAATCTAGCTTAAAAATAGTGAGTTCAAATGGAGCCAATTTTGTGACCGAGGCATGTAAAAGAATGAGTTAGAGGAAGAAGGAAAGACAATTAGAGAGCTAACCTTCTTTTTCTTTACAGTGTGTGAAGGGATGCGTTGACGAAGGACAGACAGGAAAGAGATTTGGATAGCATTATGTCCCAGGTGAGTAAAAATTTCAAGGTCGATATTGTGCTTAATTCCCCCCCACCCCCCACTATGTTGCTTAGATCCTGCAAGTAGGTATTTTCGGCCTTCTAGTACATTAAGGGTAAGCGTAACTCGGACCTCCTAGTTGACTGGGTGGCGGGGCAACATGAAAGAGAAGCTCTAATCGGTTGTTAACTTAATTAAAAGGCAGGGCAACATGAAAGAGGCCCCAATCGGTTGATAAGGATAACTCGAGCCTCGTGGCCGACTGCGTGGCGGGGATACAGGAAAGATAGGCCCTAATCTGTTGATAACGTGAAGAGAAGCTGGATTGGATGAAGGGCCGAGTTCCTATCTTTCCCAATTTAAAAAGTAGCCACAAACAGATTTGGACATCTACCAACACTCAAACCTAACCATACTGACATATTCCGGCTTACCAACACAACTTAAGGAGCAACAATTATTATTATTAATAATAATAGTACTAATAATAAGCTCTTAGTCACACCCCAGGACGCCACAGTGAAAAATTATGGACTCAATATTCGGAATATTCATTCTGTTACATTTGTGATTAATCTGACGCTCACTGGCATTTCAAGAATAAAATTTGGGATTTTTGTAACACTCCACCCACCCCATTGTGTTGCCCCTTGTCTCCCTGAAAGGAACGCCGTACCGCAAATAATGTTCGAGACACTTGTACTAGTTTTGAGGATGAGTGTTTTTGCATTTTGTAACTAATAATATGCATTTGTCGCAAAATCCTTACAAATAATCATAGGGCAAAACTGCCTTCAGAATTTAATATTGAATCTCCCATAACTGAATGAGCTTTTGTGTTTATGCCCCCAAAGCATTCACATTTAGCATGAAATCACAATAACTGGGGAAATCTGTTATCGTAATATAAAGCAAGTTAATCCAGAGCTATTGTGAAAGGAAGAATTGGGTCTGATCGAAGTATTTTAGATTCGAATAAACCGCGTGATGCTCCAGCATTACTCAAAGAAATGGTATACACATTTCCAAAATGTGCAACGAGAATTAAGAAGGCGTTTCACGCCCCATTGTCAACCGTTCGGCGAACAATATTTGAAGAGCAAGCAATAGCTACCTTTTGGATGGAAAAATAAGCGAACGCGTGCAACAATGTCTTAAAATTATTTTTTCAAAGGCTGCTTTTTCCTCATGCTCGTTTCTCAGAGAAGAAAGAAAGATGTGTTACTCTGAGAACATAGTCGCCATTGAAAAACCCGCGGAATTGAATTTACAGCCATTGATAGATCACACAACGAAGATACTTTGTGAAGTGCAGAAGAATGTGCTTATCCAATATAAATATAAATTATATAATATTGAACTGATACTTAAGTTTAGCTGTGATTGAAGTTTTGCAATCAGCTAGAATAAACACAAATTAAGAGGAAATCCACTGAAGGAGCGAAAACAAATAATGCAGAGTGTCATACTTGTCATGTCACTTGTGTCCCTCCAATTATAGAATTACATTGCAGAGGATGAGAAAATGATCATACGGTATAACTACAGCAAATACGAAGTGGTGCGGGCCAATTATTTATTTTTAAAATTCGAGTGTGCAGAATTAATCAAATCAGAGACAAGAAATGAAAAGCTAAAGGATCAATTATCTTCGGTTCAAATAATTGTTGATGTGCCTGAGATTTTATGTGGCCAAATTCACTACTCAAATATTAGATGGTAATATTTGCGCTTCACTTATGGCTGTTTCATATAAAACATATTATATTCGTGGATGCTTCCCGAAAGACATGAACAATCCCTCAATTTTTTTTTCTAAAAAAAAACGGACAATCCTGAAACTTATTAATATGGTTTATCATCGCTTTGAATCAATGTTGAAAATAGCATACCGCCTATTTAAAAAAAATGAAAATCCACAGAGACGGTACAGAAAAAGAAAAAAATGGAAGGAAGACATTCAAGTAAATTGCATAAAGCAGATGGGACTCATACTGAATGTTTTGAAATGAGGATATGGGACAATGAAAGATCGAACGAAACACAGTACGGTGCTTCTTCAAGAATTTACACTAGCAATCTGTATCACTTGTCTTGACGAACAAGCAATTAAACTATTTGCTGTACGTTTGGAAACTATTTCATATAAATATGAATTTAATTAGGAACCATTGAAAACTTATATTTATAAAACATTGGACATATATTTAGAGTTGTATTCGTAACATTTTATACTAGTCATTGTGCATAAACTACAAGTATGTGGGTACGATATTGTGAAACACGCGCCTTTTTCCATTTGATAATTATGAGAAGAAGCGCAAGAGTCGGGACACAAAGAAATATAGAAAGATTAATAGAAAAGATTAATCGAGTCAACTACTATGGAAGACACCATTCATGTGTTTTATGTTTCTTCGGATCCTATAATTAACACCGACAGGAGAAAACATAAAAAACATTCAAGTGAATTGGTTCGTTCACTTTCAGTTAGATCCTCTATGGTGTTGGCAAGTATTTGTATGTATGAGAGGATTAGTGGCTCTGAGGATGAACATGACCATAGTTTAGGGATATTCAAAGCGATTAAGTTGCACACACGTGTTGCCTTTGAGTTTTTATTTTTTATGTTATTTTTGGTCCCTGTGAGTTCAATTCTCGCTTTTCCTATCAAAACAAAATTTACAATATGCGTAATATTGAACTTTACTCTCTTGTTTGACACATTGATTTACCATAAAACTCAGAAGAATGCTAAACATAACATATTTTGAATGCTATATTTTGAAGAATGCTAACATATTTTGAGCAGAAATATGAGGACAGTTTGCTATCTTAAATTTATTTCACTAAATAAAAATGGCCACTATGCATTGTGCAGGTCTTTGTCGGCAAAATTCGCGGTGATGTCGGTCCAATGACTGATGTTGCAGGAAACCCGACGTTCTGTAGACCACGGTGCGTCGACGTCACCGCGAAATCGCCAATTTCTACCAACCCAAAACAGCATCTTTTCCAGATGGGCAAAATAAGAACATTGAAAATGTCTATTGGAGTTGAAAATTTTCCATTGACTTCTTATGATGTGTTAATTAGTTTGTACAGTGTCCAATATTCTACGGCGGGATTTGAACCTGCAATCTTCTTTGTAACTACTTGTCTATGGAGAAATCTTCATAGTGACTGATAATTTACTATTCCTTTTATGTTACGAAGAATATTTCTGAAGTAAATGCATGCGTATAGCTTGTATTTTACACTGAAATTGCTGATTAGATCTTGTGTTAGAGTTATGAAGCCTGATTCTTTGAGTTTTCTTTCCGAGTCTGTTCCTTCTGGTAATTGACGAGCTTTCTGGTAGGCGACAATGAGATAAGGTGGCATTACTTTCAGAGTTATGGCTTGCATTCGCAAATAAGTGGGGGTCTACCAGACAACCCACTTGCTGCTGGCCGCCATGATATCGTCCAAATGGGCATCACGTCTGACTCAACGATGGCTCACTTGCAATATTCATCGAGAATAAATCCATACATTAGGCCGACTTCCTTCTGCCGCTCAAATCCCTACTTATTGGGAGCAATCTTCCAACCATCTTCAGTCTAGCTCTTTGACGCCAGATGCCACAGATTCAGACGTCGGCTCACCAGCACGTATTGACATTTTTCTCATGGGGTCATTTGCACAATAGGCGATAGATATTGGGTTAAGAGCGACTAAATTTCTAATTTGGAATTTTTCAATGTTTTTTTCGTTATTTTCTCTTCTTCAAATTGAGAAGAAACAAATATGCGCGGAAAATATGTTATTCAAATTTACATTACCGACCTGATTAGTAATAACTTTGTATGTTTCAACGTTATCTAAATCTTAATGTGAACATTATCTGCGCAATTTGTATAAGTCGTCTCAAGAAATATGCTAATGATGTAGATGGACTGGCAAGTGAAATAAATCAGACTAGGGTAGAGTTTTCCAACTTGTATTTTGTGGGGAGTAAAAACCAGTGTATTCACGGTGTGTACAGTACTCCAATAAGTGCAAGTACATTTAGGTAGTGAATGAAGCATATGCGCGAACAAACGTCTATTTTACATTTTGCATGTAATGTGAAAATGGGGGAAAAAGTTGAAACTTGTCACATAGACTTTTGTTCCATTTATCCGTCGTACTGTTTAAAACTGCTATTTCAAAATATCATGCGTAAATAGCAGTTTAGGAAAAAAACTTTTTAAATGAGATTTATTTGTTCCCAACTTAGAGACAGTGCAAAAACACAATTTTAAACAAACATAATTTTCTGTAGCTTGTTATCTGAATAGTAGAGTGATAGACTGTCGTTAGGACTTGGTAGAAAACTTCATGTTATAACTGTCGGAAAACTATTGTAGATAATTATTAACGGGCTTTAAGAGATTCAGTTACATTTTCTCTTCGCGACTAATTAGTATAAATATGATTAAAAGTGAACAAATAGTTGAACTTCCTTCGACTATAAATCAGAATTATTTGGCAGTACAAGCGAGTAGACTAATAAAATATATTTATTACCTAATAAGTGTTTCGGATTAAATTTACTTATGAGCATTTGGCATCTCTGGTTCAGGTCGGGATGAGTTAGGTAGAAGATAAGGAAACCTAAAGCCAGAGCCTTACTTACCGTAACATCTGTGCTCGATTTCTACAATTTTCAGAGAGGGTGAAGCATTAGTGAAATATATATTATGCGGTATTTTGGGATGGTTCAAATCCCAGTCTATATATATATATATATATATATATATATATATATATATATATATATATATATATGTGTGTGTGTGTGTGTGTGTGTGTGTGTGCGTGCGTGTGTGTGTGTGTGTGTAAACAGAGCCAGTGAAAACTTTTGCACAGAGCGGCAAATCCTAACCATCCTCTGCTACAAATCAAACTCTCCCTAACATAGCTGCGTACCGCTGGTGAATCTGAGGGAAACTTTGGAAAACCTTGGGAAACTTCGGCCGCGGGCTTCAAATTTGAATATTTTCTTTATGGCCTTCAGACAACTAAGTCGGAAAGGTGTGAAGCAGGGTATAAGTTGAAGGTACTATCCGCCATTGTCCTGATGTGACAAAAACTCCTGAAAAACTCAGTCAGGACGGTCAGTAATTAGGATTGAACCTACGACCTCCCGAATGCTAAGCCAAAGCTCTACCACTGAGCTGCGGGCTTCAATTCCGAGTACCTACACACTTCCAATCCGAAAACGGGGGACCTTACCGCATCGCACAAGATATTTTTATAAGGTATAATGAAACGAAATTTTAGGAAAGTACGGTCCTATTAATTTCTGCTGATAATGGGCATACAATGGAAATGACGACTTGCTCGAAGTAGAACTTGTAGCCTCACAATTCGACACCAGAACCAACTGTTACCGTTGCCGTGAATTAGAGTGAATCGCGTGCTCAACAATAAAAATAATAATAATGAAAAAAAACTGAACCTGACTTAGTCTCACCAATAGTTAGTGAACTTTGTAGAATAGGAAAATGCGTGTATGTATGTAAAATGAAAGTTATTTTTCTAAAACAAACATTACGACCCGCGATATTAAACCCGGGTCACCCGATTGGCTCTCCGATGTGGCACGAATAACGCTAAGCAACCACTTGATAGTGGGGTCTTGTTAGTGTTCTTTATGGAGCACTGTTCCATGGCTCGTCCATGCGTAAAACATGTGGCATTTCATGGCCGACATTTACTTCCCAGAAGGACTCCTACAAATAAAAAAAGAAGTAACATCTTTCACCTGCTTTTTTCATTGGTGTGCTATTGTTTATGCCCGTCGTGAACCTGGGAGAAAAGTAGCAGTAGGAGTAGGGGCTACATGTCATCAGTCGCAGCAGTGATAGCAATTAAGCCAAAGTTGTAGTAAAAATTAGCTGCTACGCTATTTTTTGCCCATCCATACTGTTTAAGCGTACACCTAGTCACATGAAGAGGATGTTACATAGACAGGTTTTATTCCAGGGTTTTTCTAGTGCATTTCGCTCCAGAAATTTCTGAGTATCAAGGCTATTTGTTGGAATAGGCTTAAACCAAATACATATAAATACCAAAGACACATCAGAGATCTTCGTTTCGTAAATAACTCCATTTTCAACGGAAATGTAACATAGAGGTTTCTTCGCTCAATTTAATACTACATATTTCGGTAACAAATAAGGCTCTGATCTAGCAGTAAGGTATATTAAATAAATCAGTATGTTAGAAAGTTGTCCGGGATTTAAGTGGCAGTTGTACAGTATTAAAACTGCACTAAGTTGTGTAATTGATCATCCTTGATATTTCATTCTATGGCTTTTTCTCGAAATTCAACAATCTACCTACTTTTATTTAAAAAAAAAACACTGTTAACTTAAGCGCAAGGACAGAAATAGTAAATTATATTGTTCAATATTTCCTTCAATATCTTACAATTGAAGCGTATGCGCGAGCAAATGTTTATGTGCTATCTTTCAACGTGGAACATAGACTTTTCTTCGCGCATACGCCTCAATCATAGCCCGGGGAAAATCACTACAGCATTCAAGGGCGGAATGTCAATCTGGCACAGTTATCCGATTTGCATCTTTAGTACCAATACAATTAATAGCGTTCTTCTTACGTTAAGCGGGATTGCTACAACGTAAACAAAAGGGCATGAGTCAATAATACCTTCCGTTCACTCGCACGATACTATCTAAAGAAGTGTTTACGGTGCAACAAGGCACTGAAGCATTCCCAGCCCTCTCGGTTAACCTGTCAAGTTCCTTTGCCTTTAAACCAATCAATATATTTGGTCTGAAAGTTGCCAGAAGATTATAGGAGAGTTAAAAGTAAATTCCCTAATAAGAACACATTAATACTTTTATATTCAACGCCCGGATTTCTCAAACACCCTGCTGACTGTGAAACATGCATCAGCGTAATTAACTTAAATGGATTTGCATTTAATAACGGCAATAATTATAAATTTAAGGTAAACATACATGAGCACCTTCTGCAGATAGTTGTGGTGGATAAGTTGGTTGTCCAGCCGGGTACGTTTGTCCTGCAGGATATGTTTGTCCAGCAGGATATGTTTGTCCTGCAGGATATGTTTGTCCAGCGGGATACGTTTGTCCAGTAGCATACGGTTGTCCAGCAGGATATGTTTGTCGTGGAGGATATGGCCCATAAGTTTGTCCTGGGTAATACGCTGGTCGAGGAGGATACGATTGTCTTGGAGGATAATATTGGCCTCTAGGGTACTGTTGCCCAGAGTATTGGGGTCCATAGTATTGTGGTCCATAATACTGCGGTCCATAATGTTGCTGTCCATAGTATTGCGATCCGTAAGGTTGTTGTCCATAATTATTGTACTGATTTTGAGGATTCGAAGATGAACCTTGTGAGTTCTGCGTGCCGTCCTAAAGAGAAAAAAATATATATTGCACTCACTTATTTCTAAAGTTATTACTGGCGAACTATTAAATCTCAATATATATAATTCTTTGCTTTTTTAGTTCAAATACATTTTCGTTTCGTTTTAACTACTTCTTCAATAATGAAGAAATAAATTTGTTGAACTAGTGACTAATACCTTCGATTAGCTGAAACCTAACAAAACTTTCAGCTACACGAAGTTAAATCTCTTGGTTTTGTCACTTTCATTTATAAGGTCATGCAACCAGTTTCCGGCTACTACAGTTTTAAGAGTAAATAAATAAGGCGTCTGATGTTTGATTTGCGCAACTCATGTTTTTTGTCAATCGTTTCGATGTACATATGCAATCTGCGTTCTCATTATCTGTTTCAAATTGTGTGAGGCACAGTTATTCAGTGATGATTTTGTGAACATACAAATTCAGCCTCCATTGTGAGCATCGTTAGTAGGAAGAGAAAGTTCATGAAGGAATCGGTAATTTAAAAAAAATAATAGTAATACACACGTACAGTCATAAATAACAATACACATGTTGAAAGAGGAAACATTGGTAATCGCAGCAGAAACAAATTGATACATAATTGTTGAACACCTTGGCACTTATTGTGTGGCTGGATTACTGGTTCAAAAATTTGGCGTGAAGCCTGTAAATGGCCATTATGGCTGTTAACTGTACCGAATGTTGATTACGTATGACACCAGTTTCCTGCCACCGGCAAAACGTACAGTAGAATGGGTCACAGGGCAAAGTAGACCAGTATCCAACATTCAATCGTTCCAACTGTAATGATTTGTTTTGTATCATAATGATGAGTGTTCAGCCCACAGGCAGGTCCTGACCCGAAGGTTCCATGCAGGTAAACCGATGGTGGTTTTACATTGCCTTCAACCGGATAAAGATGATGTCATAAGTACGGAACTTACAGTTTAATGTGAGCGTAACCATCTGTGTCCCGAACGGAAATGACCACGGGACCTACTGATAACAATGCAGTGAGTCTTAAAACTGATCTAGGGATTCGACCAGGTTTCTCAGGTTACGGGGTGTAAAGTCAAAATTGGGAGGGTGTAAGTGGAGTTTTGGATGTTTTCTATAATTTTGGATGGAACTTGGGGTTCTCTATGATTTTGGGGCTAATGCCCCCACAGGGAATGGTCTGTCGGAATCCCTGCACTGACCCAAATAGGCTTAGAACTATCCCCAGTACTGCGTGCAGTACGAAACGAAGGTCCTTTTTTAATTTTACAGCTTTAAAAGGCGCCTGTTTTTTTCTTGACTTTTTCCTGCTTGTAACACTTGCGAGCGATGTTTTCGTTTGTTAGAACCCTGTTAACAAATACAATTCAATATGTATTGCATGCCTAGATTGTCGACTCTTTTGCTATATTTTCTGTTATAAGATAAACATGAAATTTATTGGCGTTAACAGCATTAATTTTCTATTATATTTTATTTTCTGTTATTTATGTTAAACGTTTAGAGTATGTCTGACTAGTGTGGCTGGAAACTTTGACTTAAAATGTGCTTTTTCCTTTTATACAATGGTAATACACGACCTAAAGTCCAAGATATGTATTTACTTAACTATTTTCCTTCTTCATATTTTTTGTACATATTTAGACACCATCCAAGTTAGAATTTTGCTTAAGTGGCTGGAAACTGATCCGTTGACCCTAACTATCTCCCCGCCCTATTAGTGTGTATTTAGTTGGTATCTTATGCTACATGCACAGTAAGTTTATATATTTGAAACACGCCTAGGATAGGTTTTTCTGTTAACATGTGAATGGGGTAAGAATTTGTTCGATTTTCAGCGTTAATTTTGGTACAATGCCGGAAGAAAATTAGCATTAGAATTGCCATTTAGAATACAGAATAACAACAATCGCGAGAATACAGTACTTTAACTTTATTACTCTATGGAAATACACTTTCAATGCATTTATTTTGCAAGTTGCACAACTCCTTCTTCTTTATTAGTGGTTGCAAGGTAACTTTACTTCTAGTTACTAGCATTTTATGTCAACTAGGCCTGTTGTTACAAGTTACCGGAGTTGCAAACGCCGTTTTGCAACAAATGTACGAGAGTAACTGAGCAATTTTCTTGCAAATACAATCTGCTTTGTGGGATAATAACGAATTGCAGTAAATCAGTATGTGCTTCGTATACGATGACTATTTTTAGAGAAGTGTTGTCAGATCTCAGATATAAAGAGGATTGTCTTATTTTCCCGTTTTGCTCTTGTGTTTCAAGAAAGTTTATCGGGACACTCATACACCCATATAAAAAAAAATTGACCAAATTAAACATTAAAACTTGCTACATTGTAAATGAAACTAATAGAAATAAGGTAGGTAAAATTCGACAGAACACCCGATGCATTTTACAATACACTTTCGGTTTTATAAATTTTGGGTTTAAAATTGTCAAATTTCTAAGTTATAAAATCAAGTAAATTGGCTGAAATATTACAAACTGACAAGGTGACCACATATGAGACATTACACCCACACAGCACAAGTACGTCCATAGGAAATCCACAGGACGTCCCGATAGGATATTAGGACATCCCAGGGACGTCCTAAATAGATCACTGATGGCCTAGGGACGTCCCTGGGACATCCCTATGATCGCTTAAGTTCCCGAAAACGGGACCATCCCGCAAGATTCCAATGGGACATCGGAGGGAATCACGAAAATTATTTATGAGAAGGTTACGGGAGGAATTTAGGCCTCCTTTTGGACGTTTTAGGGCTGTCTTTGGAACACTTTGCGGGAAGTCCGCAGGACATCCCAGTAAATTATGTGTGGGATTTTCACTTAACGTACAATATATGAATCAAGTAAGGGGGCAGGAGGGACAGAGCTGAAACAGGGCTGCTTTTGGTGACCCGTCTGTGAACTCTGAAAATTTTCAGAGTTCACAGACGGGTCACCAAAAGTACCCCGGTTTCAGCTCTGTAAAGCATCCAGTCCATGTCACCTCTGAAAGAAACAATGTTCAAACGCAAGGAAATAATTAAAACTACTGTACTATCCGGATCCCAAGCGTAGACCCGGTCCAAAACCTGACCTGTTTCAGATCTAGTGAGAGGGGGTGATAATGGCATTTTCGGCCTCCCTGAATGGGAACAAAACGAGAATTTTAAGTACAAAATGTCTCAAACCCGACGTGCTTCGGAGGCTATAAAAGTTACCCGTCTTTCGAAAACAGTACGGAATACTGAAACTAATAACTGACTCTACGTTTTTGTTACCATATTCCGTTTACTTCCATCCTCCACTAACATATTTTTGCTAGTATTACTTTTAAAGAAATGCAGCTGCAACAGGTTTCGTTAAGGATTATCATTACTATGGACCCAATCAGCTCCAAAAATGGAATTGCCAACATCGATCAATTTCCTTAATGTGCACTACCATGTGAATAAAATGACACTACTCGCAACATTTCTTCACGAAACTGCACATTACACCAATCGGATCAATTCTAATTACAGGGGGGGGGGGCAAAATTTTTTCCTAAAAATTCATACTTTTTTAATAGCTATTTTTTAGGTTAGGTTAGGTTTGATTACATTACGGTCTACTTACGTTCATGGTATTTTGGTTAGGTTAGGATACATTGCATTATCCCCATGCAGTTAGAATTAACCCGACCAATCAATACTATCTTTTGTTTCAATGTAACACATACAGGTAAGGTGCTGTAGATTACAGACAGCAATATTGTAGAGTGACAGCGTGATTCCCTTTTAAAAAATCTAAATTGCTATGTACTTTTGTGACATGCCCTCAGTTCAGGAATCATTTAAAAACAAAAATTAATGGAAAACCCTGTGGGCCTACCTTGGTAAACACTGATGAGCTTTTGTAATAAAAAAATCCCGGCCTCAATTATAACTGGGGACACAAATGGTTCGAAGCCAACGTTAAATTGTAGATCCCAAATATTCATCCTAAAAGGCAATGGCAAAATACCGTTCAATCACTTGCATATGGATGTCTTCGGGCAGAACACCCATCACCAGCATCATAAAACTTTAAAACGAATTGCCTCAAATCTATAGCTAGGAATTCTGCTAAATATAGTGGGAAAGATCAAATAAAACATGACCAAAGTGAAATTTAATGTTTTGATGAGGGGCACGAACCCCCATGCCAAAGACGCGAAACCTAGCCCTTGTATAGTACGCAATGCAATTTTTAATTCCGTGATTTTCATTGTTTATCTGGATAAAATCAGAGGATGCTGTCACATAAATTACATTGCGGAAACCACAAATAATAATTAATTTGGGTTAATATTCCGAATCAGCATCATAAATTTATAAGTTTTTATAAAAATTAGGTTAGGTTAGATTTGGTATTTTTAGCTTACGTCGAGTCATAGGTTCATCAATCAGAATTACGGTGTTGTTACGCGGTACGGATATGTTTATTTCCCTTCACCATTGATGTTTTTCTACAAAAATCACGGACAGTATGTCGAGGGAGCGATAGCAAACAAAGACGGGTTAGAAAAAAACTGGTTAGATATTTTTTTCATTATACGCATTGCACATCAACTTTAGCAGACACGACGTAAAAGGAACGCCCGACGTATACTAAAGAAAGGCCTGGTTAGATTAGGCTAGGTTAGTTTAGGTTAATTACTTGTTCCTGTAAATATACCTAATATTCGCTATTTCTGGCTTCCCGTTCGCTTTGCCTTATTTTATCCTGTTTATAAATTAAGTTTAATGGGTTAGGTTAGAAATGTCAGGCTTTTGTATCTCAACCTAACCCACTAGCTTAATTTATAAACAGGATAAAATAAGGCAAAGTGAACCGGGGGGGGGGGGGGGCAGAAATAGCGAATATTAGGTACATTTACAAATAAACTAACCTACCCAGGTGTTCGGTTATTTTTTTAAGGAGTGTTCATATGACGATCCCGTGACGGAAGGTCCCATGTATATTTACGTCTTTCACCCTTATTACACTGCTTCATGACTCCAAAACGTATTCTAATTTCTTTGGAGTAGAATTTTCCAGAGGTTTTCCGTCACACCAGGCAAATACCGGGATGGCACCTCAACATAGGCCCTGGTTGACACCTTCTCAAATCCTTACACCTCCCCTATCCCGGCCGTACGTATTTTTTCCATCTCATCGTACCAATGTTCCACATTGACAACAGTTGGATCAGAACAAATTCACGAATTTCACAACCCTCAAATATACAAAACATTTTATGAAGATACCTAGAATACTCACTGATGTGTCTTCTTCACAATAATTTAAAAGTCACGACGTCGTTTCAATTAACATAAATTATATTTTCCATGCAATGATGCATCGATCAGGATTCAGGACGAACATGTTCACTTTTCTTCACTGCGCAGACGCAGAGTGCTATCAGTTTTTAAACCAAATTCCCATTAACTATACGAGAATTCCCGTTGAGCGTTAATCCCGCCAAACTCGTAACGATGAAATTTAATTAATTGTACTGAGATTGCATAATTTTCGCACACATTACGCAGAGTTGATACAACTATTAAATAATACAACTAATATTTTACTTGAATGTAAGCGTTTTAAGTTGAATTCCGGTTTATTGCACACAAAAAAATCCCACTAGAGTTTGGAAAATCATGTTAAGAGGGAGAAATACCAACTAATAGTGTCATACTCTCACTGCAAGATTCCACAGTAGCGGAAAATTATTTTCGCCACCGTTAATTTCCGAATAAATCTGATTTAATTTTCAAAGCTATGTGTGTGTGTTCTTTTTTCCGGGTAGCACACGTTGTCAATCTTACGTAATTGGGGGTCCCATAGGGGTTTCCGGATTCGGAAAGTCAGAATTTTGGAACACAATTAAAATCCGAAATTTCAAAACTCGGATTTTTGTAATAAAAAATCCGAATTTCGGATTCAGCGATCAAAAGACGGAATTCCGAATAGATCCGGAATAGAAAAATCTGAATTTCTGAAGTCGGAATTCCGAAATATCGAGATTCTCGGACCGGAAAGAACAGATAAAAACTTCGCATTTCCAAAAACGGCTCGATGGGCGATCTAAAAATATCAGTGACATGTCATCCTGGTTGACAACGGTTGGACTCCAATGGGATGTCCTTCTTTGTTCCTATTCAGATGTGAACGGGTTATCCCAAACATATCCTGTTGGAATCCCGCGTATATCCCATGGGAATCTATACAGGACATTCCGTTTCCTGGACATTGGGATAAGGATGGGATGTCCCAGGGACGTCCTGTGCTATGTGGGCAAGAACGAAATAGAATAAAATTTAACACTGTAGGGTCATTCCACAGAATTTCGACAAGTGGTCGCTCGACTATTTTTGATTTCCTTCATATTTGGCACATTAAATGCCATGTATAAGCGAATTTGAAAACAGTTTCTGAAAAGATTTTATTACTCGTAGTTCAGGATATACAGGGTGTTCAACAAATGAAATTCTGCAAAAGCAGAGAATTATAAAGTTACACATATTTCACAAACCAGTTCAGATATTTGAATAATTCAAAAAACATAAAATATAGACACCTCAGAGAACATTTATAGCTATGTGCTATGTCTTTAAGTTCTAGCCTCGAAACGATTATCGGACAGCGTGGTTTAAACAGTTGTAATATATGGGTGAAATTCTCATTTATATATATATATATATATATATATATATATATATATATATATATATCCTCTCCCAACACGTCTGGTCAGCGTGGGAGCAGTAGACCACCTCCTCCCCCCGGGAGAGGCCTCATCCAGTAGTGGATTGAATATGGCTGTACATTATATATATATATTTCCTGATTGAATGGAAAGAAATAACAAGCTTGTTTAGTTCGATATTATTATCTACTATTGTCACTGTAATGACAGAAAAATAACTTCCTGTGTCATTTCCTTTTCTTTATATCGAGACTTCAATGTCATAAAAGCTCAAATTTGTCAAATTCTGAGAGGTTTTAAGTCAAACGGAGGAGTGAGTACATGAATAAACTTTCGCATAGGCATTCCTTTGTTAATATTCTTAAACCCATGCAAGTTTTATTCTGTTATTCAAACCCCTCTATGAAATGCAGCTACTTAAAGTTGCTTAAAAAGCTATAGTTGTGACAATAAAAATTATCATTGAAAAATAATACTATTGTTAATCATGTTGAATTTTATCAAAGTATCATTGAAATCACTTGCGTTACGCACAAATATATTATGTTTTACGTTTTATGTTGGTGCACAGAGCTATTTTAGCTTTCTTCTATCTGCTGCTTAAGGAAAAACTGTGGTTAAAAGGCACTCATCTCCGATCTGATGGTACGAATTCTTCCTGAATGGCAGTTTTTTTTACAAGTTATGTACGCAGCCATGTCATGCGAAGAGATGTTATTCTTTTCGTTAGACCTAACATATTCCATTGGCCTACAATTTATAAAGATCCGCGGTTAAAATCGCGACACTTGAGTGGATATTTTATTTCTATTTTGTTACAAATTATATCATATCATATTCTTAGATTGTTATTCAAATCCCTCTATGAGATACAGCTTTTTAAAATTGATGCAAGAAATTTACAGAACGGTTGCGCGACGGAGGGTTAGTTAAACGTTGGCCGGCACTTCACCACATCAGCTATTGGCGAATCAGCGGTATCTTAGGATGCTGGATATAACGTCTATGTTAGAAATTGTTATTACTAAGAAGCAGGTTTGTGTATTTTATTAGACCTAACGAAAAGAGTAACATCTACTTACGTAATATTGAATATGCTGTACATAACTTGAAAGGAAAAGCTAATATTTTAACGCAAGATCCAAGTAAAATATAGGCCAATCTATTCTATTAGGCCTAACGAAAAGAATAACGTCTCTTCGCATGACATGGCTGTGTACATAACTCGTGAAAAAAAAAACTGTCATTGCTAACATAGCTCTGTGCACCAACAAAGAACGTTAAACGTAATCTATTTGTGCTTAAGGCAAGTGATTTCAAGGAAAACTCTGATAGAATTCAACATTATTAACAATAGTATTATTTTTCAATGATAATTTTTATTGACACGACTATAGCTTTTTAAGCAACTTTAAGAAGCTGTATTTCATAGAGGGGTTTGAATAACAGGATTAAACTTGCAAGGGTTTTAGAATATAAAAAACCGGAACGCCTATGCGAAAGTTTGTTCATGTATTCACACCCCCTTTTGACTTACAACCCCTCAAATGTTCACAAATTTGAGCTTTTATGAAATTGAAGTCTCGATATATAGGAAAGGAAATGACAGAGGAAGTTATTTTTTCTTTTATTACAGTGACAATAGTAGATAATAATAACAAACTAAACGGGCTTGTTATTTCTTTCCATTCAATCAGGAAAAAATATATCTAAAAATGGATATTCACCCACATATTACAACTGTTTAAACCATGCTGCCCGATAGCCGTTTTGAGGCTAGAACTTAAAGACAAAGCTTTAGATATTCTTTGAGGTATTTATATTTTAAATGTTTTTGAATTATTCAAATATCTCAAATGGTTTGTGAAATATGTGTAACTTTATAATTCGCTGTTTTTGCAGAATCTGATTTTTGAACACCCTGTATATCCTGAACTATGAGCAATAAAATATTTTCAAAAGCTGTTTTCAACTTTGCTTGTATATGAAATTCAATGTACCAAATTTGAAGGAAATTAAAATTAGTCGAGCGACCAATTCTTATTTTATTTTTCGTAATTCTCTGAAATGACCCTCTATAAACTGCTTGGCAGATAAGAAATTAACTTAAAAGTAAAGACCACAAGAAAGGAATGGGTTTTGTCCATTTATGGCCAAATTGAGATAATAGGACCATCTGTTAGAACTTTGAGAAGCTTTTTAACAAATTATCATGCATGAAAATTGTATACGTAGTCCGCCTATAACAAGCAAATTCTTATTTGATTTGCAGGTATACACAATAGTAATTCTGGATCTTTAAAACGCTCTCTCATCGAATCAAAAAATGGACAAAGAGCGTTCTCTTCCTGTGCTATTCAAGCGTCCAGTACTTTATTATTCAAATTCTAACAACCCTATATTAGAGAACACAAGTTTAAAATTAATTGTCAACTTCGGTACTTTGGACATAGGAGCATCCACCACATTTATCGACTGTGTCGAGCAATGTTTCTGCCTAGTTTGCAGACGGCACGTGAAACGGTATAGAAAACATTTGAACAATCTAATTTAAAATAAGTTATCAAAACTGGGATGTTTTCCGGTGCAAGATGAAATTATATATCCATTATACAATAATACATATTTTATCTACCACTTCTTATCGATTGCAAAATTTCATGTTATTAGTTTTCATTTTTGTTCTAGATTAATGTCGTCTCTTCCTACTATTTAATCTCAATCATTATCTGTCTCCCCTTCGATACAGGTAATAATATATTTTAATTTTCAAAATGCTTAATATTCGAAATGTGCTGTCCGATTTTGTTGTCAGAACATTTTTCATACAGACGTTCATCGTTTGAATATAGTTTGAAGTTCCAGTGTCATCAGAATTATATTACATTGTGACATTATTTGTATTCTTCATTTAAAAGAGCATTTTAATACTACTTCTTGGTTCTGTTTCTTCTTCTTTATCTATTTTTTAGATATTGCAGTTAGAATGTTTGTACTAGTTATATAGCAATGAACTGCGCTTTTGAAGTATACGTAATATACTCTATGCATCACTTGGTGCATAATACTTATTTGTATAACGTGGTGGACACGTGCAAACATTTCTTTGAAATCCGCATTTAAAAATATCTAATTAAAACTTCAATTAACAACGAACATATTATTCAGTAATTTAGTTTATCTAGATTGTAAAAAGCATTTTTCTACCTCCACATGGAGAGTTGTATATTAGTACTGCATTACAACGCTTCGTATCATTTAAGATATATAGTTGCAACTACACAGTTTATTTTACATACATATGCGACCGTGTCCTTATACCTTCCCAATATCAACATATTCCTTTACAAGGAATATACGAGAAGTTGTAAATATGGACTATGGTTCAAATATGGGCAGTGGATATTTTAGACTTGTATATTCTTGTCTAGTACTGCTGACCGGTGACAAAAAGTTTGAAACAGTTCCTCGAGGACGAATGGGGTGGCGGTATTCAGTTGGCGACAGAGATTTGTATGTGGTTGATTTACTTGTATGTTAAACCTGTTTTCAAAAAATGGAATTGTTTTATCAGGTATTTGTATTCCAGTGTTTTAAACACAATAAATCCAAGTATGAAAAGTAAGTTATATTACTAAGGAAGAGCACGCGCTGTCTGTAAAAAACAAAGAAGACATATACACAAAATAATATTGCCTGTTCACTGCTGTTGCGACACAAAGGAATCGCTACGAGTAGTATAAATACGGGCTACCTTGCATACCTACATGTGGAGAGTGCCTATCTAGTGCATACCTATCTAGTGGAGAAAGGCAGATTGCTGCAAATGGAAACTGATAGCTCCCCAGTAACAGACACAGTAGATTCACGCGGCATCATAGATATAATAAGAGTCAGAGACGACGCAAGAGGGTATCGTCGAAAAGCGTGAAATGACGCAGAACCATAGTATTGAATAACAAGCCCAGTACTGTGCCCAAAATAGACAGATTGCTTATGAGTCAGTGAAGGAGTGTTGAATAGGAAGTGCCACACTCGTAAGATTTACCGGGATATGTGGCTTGGAAAGCTATAGGCTGCCTAGAAGAAAGGCAACAACACCGAATCTTTGCAGAAGAAGTCGGAATGTCGCCCAGTGTCGTTTTGCGCTTTCCACAAACTGGAAATATTCTGTGTAGGCCACGACACGACAGTCCACGTGATACGACTACATGCGATGGTCAGTGCTCAGTACTGGCAGCACGTTGAAATATGAGCCAGACGACGACAGAAATCAAATGTATCCTACTCACAGCAACAGTACACAGGGTGTCCTCCCAAACTATTCGGAATCTTTATGCACGGAGCCCATTAGTTTGTGTCCCATTGAGGACACAGTATATCAGGGTCTATAGAAACTGGAGTTAGGCAGATCGCGAGTGTGGGACAGACGTGTGGAGTTCAGTGGGGTACTCCAACGAGTCGCGCTTAACTCTGGAGGCAGAAAATGGACGAGCATTGATCTGGTTGGTACGCGAAACCCGTTATTATTCTACTTTCGTGCGTGAAGCATTTAAATATGGTTTCGGTTGATGAATTGATTTATAGCACCATTCCCAGTGATCGACGTACGAACTTGCAAGTCATTCACCATGGTAGCCTGACAGCAGTCCAGTATAGAGATGAGATCATCAGTCCTCATGCTGTTCATATGACAGAACAAATCGGTTTTTCTTTAATTTTAAGGACGAGAATGGCGCCCTCACCAAGTTCTGCCCGTGGATACTATACTTCAGGATGCATGTATCGAGTGTATGGGGTAGCACACTGGCTCGTAAAACTTCAATTCTAAAGAACACATATGCGATACTACGGTAGAAGTATTGCATCTACGCCGGTGCGTTCAAGAAGTCTTCATCAGCTGAAAATAGCCCTCCTGGGGGGGACTGTCACAGGATATCCCTAACTAATATCAAGAACCTCATTAATTCCATGTCCAACAGGTGTGCAGTGGTGATAGCAACTTGCGGAGACCATACACCTTAGTAGCGATAAGTTTCTACTGCGTGCATATCCGTTTAAACGATCTTATACGATCTTGTACCTTTACATGTAATGTGTACCTTCCTGCTCAAGTGTGTCTACAGTCTCTGGGGTCTGGTCTGCTGTGTATTGTGCTTTATGTTGCGGGAGAGCGATTTGTTTCGACCCGCAATACTGTTCCACTATTCCTTACTGTCATTTTCTCTGTTTCTTCCATGTTCCCCTAGTTTTTTGACCAGTATATATAAGGAACTACAATTTTGAAGTTTCGCCCTTTTGGCTTTTAAGCATCGACATATACACATTTCAAATATCATTCATTATGCTGCTGGTGCCAATATTATACGTAATACGTAGTAAATGTAGTTTATTAAATTTATAATATATAACATTGGAAAGGATTAACTATTCAAATTGCGTTAACGATAACTAAGACAAATCGTTATCAGCAATAGTATTGTCTTACAGCAGTAGAAGCTCCTTTAGTTTTTCCACTAGGTTGTCCTTCAGCCCTAGAAGAAAAAAAGTAAATGAATTAAACAAACAAGAAAGCTGGTATAATAACTTAATGAATTAAGTAAATGTTAGGTATCCGTATTAATATAGCTTACACTGAATACTTTCAGTGCTCTCGCCTCGGATTTTGATGGAAATTTTACAGTTAAAAGCCTCTACGTATAATGGAATAGGATGAAGCTCTAAAATCCGCCGTATAATTTAGGGGCAATTAGACGATTGCTAACTTATGCGACTGCTCTACTCAAAGGCAAGTAGCAGTCATTTAAAGGTTTTCAAAATTGAACTAAATAATTCAGAACAAAATTGAACACGATAGAAATATGGCATGTGAAAGAGTAACAAACATTGTGTGAACCAACGAGCCATCCACCAGCTGGGAGGCAGCTAAAATAAACACAATTCAATTCTAGAAGGGGAATTATTTCCTCAATACCGATGAGAAGATTTGAACGTTTGTTATGTTTTTAATGTGCTGTCCAAATTCCTGTAATCGTAACCTACTATCAGTATAAAAAAACCTTCGCGGTAAAGGTAAGGGTGACGCGAGAATTCTACTCATAAAAGAAGTGATATCCATTTTGCGAGTTACTTTCTTTGTGTCACTATGTCGGAAGTGTTCCTTTGAAATCAAATCAAGAGAGTTAGTATCTTCCTTTCCGCCATAGTGACACAAAGATAGTCACTCGCAAAATATATACAACTTCTTTTGTGAGTAGAATTCTTACGTCACTCTTCCCTTTCCCTCAAAGGGTCTTTACTGATATAACATATTTTGTAAGACTGCCTATTCAAAAGGTGCATAGTATTCAAAAGGTGCCTATTCAAACCTTTGTAGGTAAAGGTTCATACAAAAGGTATATTTTGGACCATGGTATGCTCCGTATCCCGAAAACGTTAACTCCTATTAAAACTAAATGTTTACCCTAACGTAATTGTCCCCAAAACTCCCTGGTACAAACCATTTGGGGATAAAAGCTAAACGATAAGCAGAATGACAGACACTTTTCAATCATTTGTGAAAATTCCGTGATTCGGCTAAAAAGTCATAATTTTTTAACTCCTTCACCGCTTTTGACGTGTGATACACCTTTTGAAAGGTATTGAAGCGTAGATTACGATTCTGTAAGTTTCGATCGCCTATATGGTCTGGGATCAGTGCTATCATTAAAAAAAATCAACTTTTGATTTTTTCGCACCGTCCTAGGGGGTTCCAGGAAGGTCTTACCGACCGAAACGTTTTTGTGTCTTAATATGTTAAGGAGCTTTCAAGTACAAGTTCAAGCATCAAAATCACGCTGATAGTTCACTAGATCCGAAGCAAGCTGTATATATTTGAGGTGTGTCGGATCACGCCAAGTGATTAGTTAAATGATGAAACTGTTAGACATTTTTAGATTTTAAAATAAATCGTATTGATTTGCTTAGCTTTTATTTTTGATGTCAAGTATATAAAATCAAAGCTTTGACATGGAAAATATCGGAGTAGCCGGAGAACATCGACAGATTTCCATGAATACTGTGTTCACATCGTGAGAGTGAACAAGTCTCGATGGTTTGGTAATTACCGTGCTAGAATTCCGTGCCCTAGGTCGCGAGTTCAAACTCTTATAAGGGATATCGGCATCCATTTTTTTTGAAGAAAGAGAATTGGGTTCATGAGTTTAAAAAACCCTAGTCAATACAATCTTCTATTCTTTTAAATTTTAATGTAAATTATATTTTAAATAACATTTGTTTTCTTCAAATGACATTGTGCTTCTATTTGTGAGTTTCTTCTACCACGATTTATTAAAATTTCATTTAATCTATGTGTTCTATAATTAACATTGAGCACTTTGAAATGGAAATGAAGTTGTATTTTATTCATGACTTTTAGGCATCTGAGGCTCAAGTCAGGCTAGGGAAGGGGAAAGGATTTGAGAAGCTGTCGGCCTGGACCTAAGTTGATGGTATCATCTCGGTGTTTCTTGAGGACAAAATATGGAAAAATTCTTTAAGGTTGCCACAGTGTGGGAATTAACGTATTTTTACAGGAAGAATGATATGTTGTTGATATGAAAATAACGTGATAAAATGAATATGATGCATTATACGTTTTCCCACATACAGACGTCCAGGTGGAATATTCCCCTCATCCCCCTGTTAATTCGCACAATGGGTTTCCGTACATTTGGCGTATCTGACTTCTGTGAATTCGAGTATATTTTACAAACTTAGGGGAGTCGTAGAATTTGCGTTACATTTTTAACTTACCACAGCTTTTGTGAATCCCTTCCAACTCCAGTACCCATATTGTTAAAATGTGTCATGATGTGTTCACATGTATTATTAATAATTGTTTTCTTACATTTTAGTGACCATGGGTTAACGGAGGTTAGGTAAGATCAGGTTCACACAAACAGATAAAAATGTATTTTGAAAGAAAGAAACGAAACTGTAAATATGCATAGCTGAACCTAACATTAATTAACTTACCCTAACCCATTGTCACTAATCTAAGATAATCTACGAAAAATGGAAGAAAGCAATTATTAATAATAAATACGAAGAGATTGAATTATATTTAGAAAGAAAAAATACTCGCACCCGGCGAGATTTGAACCCGGGTCCTTTCACCCAACAAGCCGACGCCTTAACCAATTACCAACGGTCGGTGTTGACAAATGGAGATTTCGAAGTTGTATTTACAGTACACATGTGTTACATAACAATGATACGAAATTTCATTCGCGCGTGCAGTGCTGTAGTCCCGGAATTTTCACAGGGTATACGTTAAGTATATGAATCTTTGGGTTAACTTCCAAAGTTGGTCGTCCGTTTCTAGTAAAATTTAGAAAATTTACAGGGAAGAAATATATAATTTGCTCGTTTGTGTGGTTAATAATATATAAAAAGAACGAAAGTTGAGTTTATTTTATTGTATAATCGGTGACCAACATGGAACTACTTGGGAAGCGGAGGTCACTACTTGGCGGAAGGTTACCGCATGATCGATTGTGGGCAAGTTACGAGCATTTATATTTTGAACATTGCTACAGGTGTGCAGGAACATTGCACTGGATGCGAGTTAACAGCATTACAGTTTATGAAACAATACGGTTATACTGAGGAAAATATTTGAAACTGTGTGAAAGTCATGGATTAATACATCTAACAACAAATTCCAGAAAGTGTGGTAAGCTTTGTTCCGACGAAAAGAACTGTGACGTATATGAGAACAAAAACTGTAAAGATACATAACCGTACCTAACTTTACCTAACCTCCACGTTCCCATGGTCAATAATTTAAGAGATCTACGAAAATGCAAGATAGTAATTATTAATAATAAATATGAAGATATGAAAATATATTTTGATAATATACATGACCGCACCAAACCTTACCTAACCTCCACGTTCCCATGGTCACTAATTTAAGATGATGTACGAAAAATGCAAGAAAGCAATTATTAATAATAAATGTGAACATCACCACCCTGCGCGGTAACAGAACGAAACAGAAAACCAATGAACTGGATCTAAAAATTGATGATTTTTAATTTTTCGTAGCTTCCATCAGGCTTTCAGTCGAAAACCAGACGGACGACCAACTTCGGAAGTAATGCCGAATCTTTAAACAGAGATCATGTTTCCATTAAATATTTGGAAGAAATAAGTTAATTTCAACAAAAACAAGAGAGACGGCAAAATGCTTTAATTATATTCTAGTGAGACAATCATGTTACATTTCGTGTGATTTTAGGTCATATCAGATGGAATCTGATGGTAGACTTTATACCATCGTTTTCAGTACACTTCAGTCGTAAGAAAACCATACATAACGTGTCTGTTCAAATTTTGTCTCGCATCACTCCATTTTAAGCTAAATTGACTGTACTACATAAGGCTACTATCGTGATCACAGAAGGCTTACACTAATGCCCGGAAATGTCCGCAAATTTAATGCGTAGTGTTAAATTTGAAAATCACGGATGTCTTCCAACAGACTGCCGTCTACCAACTTTTCTACATTGAGAACGGAAATTGAGGAACTCTGCAACGAAATTTGCATTACGGGTTTCTACTATATCATGTTGAAAGAGACGGTTCAAAATACAATCTTTCTTAACGAATGATGAAAAGATTATTCACGTAATCATTCTAACTTGAAAGAATCCTTCATCAGGCATAGTGTGGCAACAAAAACTAGACAAGAAAAAAACATTGCTAGTACACCGCACAAGCGTTACAGCGTTCTAAAAATACTTCCTCGTAAAAACTTTGGTAAACTATATTTTTATATGGGCCAGTCTAGTAACTTTGACTTTGGCACGTCACGATTCGCCTTTAGCTGGTAAAATCCACGCCCATGTCAGGACTCGAACCCGAGACCTTCGAGCCGATGGCCTATCGCTCGGCCATCCGACCGGCAATACTTCCTCGTGAATAGAAAAATGTAGATTCATTTTATGCTCTCCGTATATTAAAGGTACGTTAAAAACAAGTACAGGATTACATTACTCACAATCTGTATCCTAATTTCATGTACTGCATTATTATTTAACATAATAAGTTTAGTTCAAGCATACGACCACTAATAATAATTTTAATTCAAGCACACGACCACAAATAATAAGTTAAATTTAAGCATACGCGAAAAACTGTCACATCTAAGGGAAACGTATTTCTACCATGCCAACCAACACAGTTCAAGTTGATTAAATTTGTCTAATTTTGCTTATCCTTCTCTAAGGAAATCGTATAATTTTACAATGAACTAGTTGCTCCTGGATATGGTTCAATCTGTTTCTTAATACATCGAGGCCTGAAAAATGTGTAAGATAGACCAAAACCCGTCATAGGCATTCTGATGGTGTTCATAGCTCCTTCATTATGCGTTACATACAATTACATTGAAAATGCCAAAAGCATAATTTGGCGATGCCTATGTTGTTGTGGGATGTTTTAGGCAAATTCGTGTATCAACATTACTTTTGGGTTTAATGATTTATAAAGCAAATACGATTGGAGTATTAGATATCTTAGAGGTTCATAAGCAGTAGATGAAATTTCCATGGTTTTTGAAATATTAGCAAATCCCTCTTTTATTTACAATGTATTAAGTAGACTAAAATGTGTGTGCGTGTACGCTCTGAATATTTCAAGATTTGGGCTAACCCTTGCCCCTCCACTTCAATAAGTATCACAAGCTTAGACCAGAGCTGCCTACTTACTCTGTAGAAAATAAATGAAGCTAAATATTAAATTAAATTGTATCAGTGAAAAAATATTCATTTGGTCATAGTAATAGTGCCTAATGTCCCTGTCTGTAAGTTCTAAAAACTAAAATGTTCTACCTCCTTGCGGCATCAAATTCTTGGGGGCCCTCTCCTGAACAAATTTTCTGGTTTCTCTTTAGTCGCAGTATTAGATATAATTGTAATCAATATTATTAGTATCATGACCGCTTCAATCCAAATGATTCCCATAAAAGGAGTAACGAAACTACCGAAAAGAAGGGACAAAAGCTGGAGGAACGTATCAATGCTCATTAATACGTTTGAATACATTTGAATTTAAATATTTTATGCATCTATGACTCAGGACTGGAGAGGTTGGGGAGAAGATGTTGGAAGACAGATGGCCAGGGTACCATTCCGATTTTTGTCTGGTGGAACTTACGAAAAGCACTGGACAAAACATCATTCATAATAGCGGCCTCTGGGATCGAATCCATGACCTCCCGAATCTAAAGTCAAAGCTCTATTACTGACAATGAGCCGCAGCCACAAGGTATATTTAGATAGCATTTTGAGAATATAAATTATGTTCAACTAGTTATGAGATAACATAAATATTAATTAAGCTATGCGAATGGTCAATTCGTTTCATTATTTTATGAAATGTCTTTCATATACCCGCTAATTGTCTTAATTAAAGATCTTAGTGCCATGGGAGATACACATATTTGATTTTACGGAATCATAAGTATACAAAATACTTAAAAGTTAATACTTAAGCTTTAATTTATATTAAACTTAACTCCCAATTATGTGTAAACATTAGTGTAGGGATGAGTATGGAAACTTGGAAATACATATAATGAAATAGTCACTTATTCAGGAAAATGAACGAGTTGTTCTAAATGAACTACATGTAATGTATCAAATAAAAAAATTAAAGTCACAATTAAAGAAGAAACGTCCAAAAAGTAAAAATTAATTTTGCTCATGCATAGAAAAGCATGACGTTTTCTCTTATATAGAGTCACTTTATAAATTCTTGAACTATGCTTTTCATTTAGTCATGCATAAACAAAATTATTTATTAGCTTGTAGTATAAATTGTTTAAAAAAATATGCCTTTAAAAGTGTCTTTTTTTTAGGTATTTTGGAGTTCGGATACTTTGCCTCAAGCTAATGTTCTGTGAATTAAGATGTCCATATTAAAATATTCTCTTACAATATATGAATATATAGAAATATATGGAAGTAACAAGGGAATATTGTATTCTCACACGACTATTGTCGCTGTGCAAAATGTCATCATTGTATGGCGTTGGGAAAGCGTCAAATTAACTCTGGAATATTTGAAGACACCACTGACCATTGTGAAATAAAGAAAAAAAAATGTAAAAAAAAAATGATAATAATTTAAAAAGAACGACTGAAAAGAAAAACATTGGACTCGCTATCATATATTTGCAGTTACTTTATAATTTCCTGAATTGGCGAGCCCCATACTTTTCTTTTTAGTCTTTCATAAACAAAAATATTATTTTACTTTTTAGCACGAATTATTTAAGAAAGGTATATCTTTAAAAAGTATTTTTTATTATTGTTTAGTTATTTCTGTGTTCGGATACTTTTTCGTAAGCTAATATTTTGTGACCCAAATCCTAAAGTGTTCTGCAACCAGCCAAGCGACACATTGTTGCAGGCTAGTATTTATTTAGGGGTAAATATATCCATATTAAACTAATAAAATAGGCAGCCGAGCGTGGGACTGACCACCCCACCTCACTTCGTGTCGTTGGTCGAGAATGTGTGGAGCACGCCATACATACCCCATGAGCCGCGCACGGCGCGTGCGCATTGCACAGGTTATAACTTTACCTTTTAACATTTCATATAATAAATAGATTTGTCATTGAATTTTAAAAGAATAGCAAAGGACCTAGCAGTGTAAGATGGCGTAAAGCACCTTGGAAGGAATAGTGATTAAAATAATACTACCACATTCAGCATCAAAATCATGGCTCTTCACCTTATTTCATCTCAAAAGATCGTAACCTAACCTCAAAATAAATTAAAGATTTTCTTTATGGTTCAATTTGACTATTTTTGTGATTTCACCAAATTGAGCTAGATTTTTAACAAGAAACGGATCGTGGACTTCAAGAGGGATTGTAAAAGCAGTTATTACTAGTTCAGTCGGACTTTCAAAATACACTGATAGGATATATCGGATTTCTTCATATATAAACGGTATTTCTCCGTTGCAGTTTCGAACTATTATTTCCGCTATTTGTAGTGACGTAGCTTTCATGTAATGTTTTTTTTATAGTTACAAACTTCCAGAGATTGGATATCGTCTTCAAATATTTCAAAAGCACTATATACTAATTCATGCAAATCGTGAACATTTGGTTGACGTGGTAAGCCACTTAAATCCACGAACACAGTATGTTTTCGCTGATAAGTATATGTTTCATTTTCCATTGCACACATTTCACAAAACTCGAATTAGTATATACTTCTTTCAAATACAATCAAACACCAGATGACCAAACATCCAATTTCACAAGCGCCCACTTCCCTTCGCCTCGCTGGCAAAACCAGCATCAGTTCCAACACAGAGCTCGACACAGCACAGCTGCACAGCACGAAAACCTAACTAGAAGTGACCAATCGACCACCAGGCGAACTGCCAAATGGGGCTTTCGAACATCCATTTACAGTGCATGTGTACGCAAGAAATTCGGTCATGTGCTTTTTTTTGTTATATTCGACCACTTTAAAACATCTACAAAAAAATCATGGTTATAAAACCACTAAAAATACATAACATACATTTTTTCCAAGGCAACTTTTGTCTTAGTTTTATAATTCAATTTTCAAATTTTCTAACCTATCTGAACATTTGAATTTGGTGCCAACATAAATGAAAGAATTACCGTCTTGAAGAGCTTGAAATATCTTCAATTTTTAAAAAAAGAAGGTCATTGCAGGTGTAAATCCGACTGAGATATCGCTAAACTACCAAAACAAACCACTTAATTTGATGTTTGGTTAGCATCTTTTGAGCTGAAATCTGGTTGGGTGCCATCAATGTTTATGCTGAATATGGCGGTATTTTTTATCACGATTCCTTCCAAGACACTTTTCACCATCTTACCCAGCTGGACCCTTTCATCAATTTGGGTAAAAAAAACTACAATTTCTTGTAAGTGCTTATGAATAGACCGAACGTGGGATTGAAACATTATAGTGGTTACTGAAATTTTCTTTTACCAGTTTACCCTTGGCGACGCAAAATGTTCAACGTTGTACTTTGTTGTTATTATCACAACTCTCCAAACATAGGATTACACTAAACTTTAATTTTAACGAACTTTTACATTCCATTTTAAACTGGCAATGTTGTAGACTATAAACGATTTTATGCAACAACGTTATTCGTTTCCAAAATATTATTCCATTACAGAAAAAAGAAAACAAATAATACTTACATACTGATTAGGTCCTTTTTTGATTCTTAGTCATATCCTGTAAAAATGTAAATAAACACATTAGAGAGTGTTTTTTTTAAACTGTCATTAATGGTGCAACGGTATAACTCTAAACAGTTATTTTATAAACCATCCACTGAAATTGTGGATAATAAGCTTTGTTTCAAAATTACATTTAATATAACTTAGATTTATAGCTTCCATTTAACCAAATACATAAAAAATATACGAACATTAGTTTATCCTAAAATTAACTACTTAGTTAAATAACGCCATCATTCGGAAGGTCGAATTGAATTTTAGATTGTAGTTACAACTGCACTCATTCCCTATGTACCTTAAAAACTAGGTAACTGTTGCTATATATTAGTTGTTCCAACATATTTTATAATTACAGATTTTTGTACTCTCACTGATGTATCTCAATTTCACACTTCACATAAATTCAAGATCAGTCCTGGAATTTCCTGAATTCCAAAGAGCAGATACTGGGATATTATCTGTACTCGCTTCATACAATTTTCATTTTTTTTTATGCGAGAGCTCACCGAGAGACTCTATCAAACAAAATTGGACATTCTCACGTTGCGAGGTGATCATTTTGTTAAACTCTAACTCTCTCTAAAGCTCAGGTCAATCATAGAACCTCGCACAATTTGTAAGTCGCATTCATTTGAAGCTCAGGACGTCGACTTCTGTGTACAATGTGCCGGAAGTCAAGACTCATAAGAGATGCGTTCTCAAGTGTCAAGGTTTATGTATCTGTTTGTTTTATAGAAAGTAAATTACATATTGTTTCTAACAGACATAAGTGAAATATAATATCAACCCCTGAGTAGAAAATACAATATCCTCTTCACTTGCTAAGTTCTGGACTTAAATTGGATGTGGACCTCATGTTTTGAAGTTACTAGGGTCAGTTAATATTGAATGACATTGTCCTTGCATTTTAGAAATAGGTGATTTAAAACAAAAGGTAAAGTACGCACGCACTGTGAACGGTGCATGGGGATATGGAGGTAGTGCTTGACTACATTTTCTTGACCTACGGTACGAAGTGAGGTGGGGGTGGTCAGTCCCACGCTCGACCGCCTTTACCTTCCCAAGGTGCCCAGGAATACCAAGGACACTATGGTACTCAATTTGATAGGAGGCTGAATGCACCTCAGAGCGCCAGGAATGGGAACACTGAGAGAAAAGTCTCCAGTGTCCTGGCGTTTGGTAGGATTAGTAATTGATGTTTCTTTTACATATTGACAAGAGATGGTATTCCTACGCAGCATAGGAGACGCACAATAATAGGACATCATTAGTAAGGTGCGAAACGCCGTGTGCAAAGGAAGCGCAATCATGGACTACGGTGACAGTCTGTTATTTTTATGAAAGGAGGGTGTATCAACTCCGAATATCCCTAAAGAACATACACAATTTGTGGTGATGCAGGCATAAGCAGTGCGACGATGTCGAGAGAGATCGAACAATTTAAGGTTAGACATGAATTCTCTGCATTTTGTTACTCGTGTTTCCTTCTATTCAGATGTCAGATTTTTCAGTATCCCATCTGCGTTTTTTATTGTAACTCCTGATGGAGTATTATGTACATCGTTCCATGCGATATTCCAATTTCCGACATCACCTCGTCTATTGTCACATGCCTTTCATTCACGACAACATTATTCACAACTTTAATTACAACAGGAATGTTTTTACTACGTGGCCATTTGAACTCGTTCCTTTGTCCGCCGACTCACGTCCACTCTTAAATTCTGCAATTCATCTGAAAAGTATCACATTGTTTGGGTCTGCATCACCACATACTGAACATAATATTCTGTGGTTAATGCACCCTCCTTCCCTAAAACCCAGGAAGCCCATCGCTGTCCATGTATGTGGTCTTCTATTGTAAACGAATTTCTCACATGACTAATGATGTCCTCCTATTGGTTCTCTTCTATGCATCGTAGGACTACCATCCCTCCTCAATCTATAAACGAAACATCAACTACTAATTATGCTAAGTTTACATCATCATACCTTTTCAACTACAAGGACAGTCTCATTTAATACTGACTGGTCCTAGAAGAATTTTATAGCGCTTCATATGAAGAATTTTTTTTCGATTCAGATCCATGAATAAATCACGAACAAGTTATAAATTTAATTGTATTTGATAATACCACAATTAATATTACTCCTGCCTGTTCATCTCATTAAGGTACAAATTAAATTAAAACATATAGTGAACATACCTTCCGGACTCGAAGGTATGTTCTCGAATTTTTCTTTTAACTTGAACGTCGATATTGTACGCAGCCCTGATTTCGTTTAACTTACCTATTTTCCTTCGACCTACTAGATGATATCTGAATCTTAGGTTAAAACCGTCTCAATTTGAAAATAAATGATTAGATAATAAATAATAGTAAGCAACTAAAAAACTAACGATTCCAGGTGAGTGAAGAAAATAGTTGAGTGTAAAATAAATAAGGTATTGTTACTTCTCGTACCATTGAACATAAGAAAATTGTTAACAATATTAAGGGCACAAGAAAAGCATAAAAAATGGGGCAAATGCCAATATTAAATTTTATCCTCAGCCCAGTCAAATTACACAAATCGAGGGGAAAAATCCCAGTTTTTAAATTTGGCCTAGTTGTTCGTTGGTACCTACAGTACAACATACTAAAACTCCTGGACGGTGGGAGGTGAGCGGGGAGTTGTTTAAATGTCTTTTCTATTATATATATATATATATATATATATATATATATATATATATAATCATATTCGGCCGTTTTCTATCCACTGCTGGATGAAAGCCTCCTCCTTTTCTTTCCACATATCTCGGTTTCCTGCTATCCTCATCCATGTAGCTCCTGAAAAACGCTCGATTTCAACTACCCATCTTGCATTTGGACGTCGTCTCGGTCGTTTCTTTCATCTAGGAATCCAATGTAGTACATTTGTCGTCCACCTTACATCTGTTCGTCTAGCTATGTGACCAACCCATTTCCACTTCAGCTTCTTC
>JAGDQP010003744.1:77524-91049 GCA_022664845.1 Lepisma saccharinum
ATCCGTAACTAACAATCCTAGCAAAATTTAGCTTATCTACAAAATTAAAATATACAAAATTTACTACAAGAAAGGTTCTCTTCATTTTTGTCGTAGGATTATAATTTTCAAAGTTATAGAGTGGAGACAATATTGGTATGTAAAAACTAGTCATTTTTAAGATTTATTATTATATTTAAACCAATTTACGTGTAATTATGGAAATCTATGTTAATAATCGACATTGTCATGCATTAGAAACGTTCAAATAAGATGAAAGTTGGTATTATCGTGATATTAGGTAATAGATTAGATTTGTTCTACCGTATCATGGAATAACCTAGCCTAAAGGTTCTGGCAGTCAGCGAGCAAAATTGTGCTACGTTGAAACACACGTGTTGACAAGAAGAAAGAAATATGAACTATCACGGTAATATCAACCTTTACAATATGAACGATTAATCACTTAACATTCATTTTGTAATTAATGTTTTACCTTAAAAATAATTTGTTCAAAGTTCCGGTTCTTCGGGCACATTCTCATCAAGCTGTTCCTCTTTTAATGGAGGAAATTGGTGCAAATTCCCTTACAATTGCCACAGAATGAAGTTCATTTTCTACCAGCCTTACGACATCCGCATCGAAACCCACAACCAGCAGTACAGTTTCAGAAAATTGTCTTCAGGATTGAATCAGGAGCTGCAGGGTCCATTGTCATTGGGGCCTCTAGTGTTTAATCTAGTATCCATCCCCACTCTTAAGGTGGCAGCTGGTTTCCCAATCAGTTTTGAAGTTGCAAATAGACTCTGTAAGCGTGTTGCTGGGCAGACCCTCTTGTTGGCGGCAAAGATGGAAGACCTGGCTTCAACTTGTTTGATGATTTTAAGAAAGCGGAGAACTTAATGCCGCTTAAGTGTTTTTGACGAGCATGATACATTGCTCACCAGTTTGTAACACCATCTCTGGTGTCGATGAAGGCTCATAAAATACTTTTACAATGGCTTTGAAACTTTAATCTTTCGCAAACAATTCCACAATCAGTGCTTTGCCTTTCCTGTACACGGCTGAGGTGATGTCGCACTCAATGAACCCGTGGATGAACATAATGGCAAAGGACCCTGCAGCTCCTGACTCAATCCTGAAAAAAAAATTCTGCAACTGTACCGCTGGTTGTGGTGTACGGTGCGGATGTCGTAAGGCCGATAGAAAATGCACTTCACTTTGTGGCAATTGTGAGGGAACTTGAACCAATTCCGCTCCATCAGAAGAAAAAGTTTGATGAGGAAGAACCAGAGCTTTGAACAAATCATTGTTCAAGGTAAAATATTAATTACAAAGTGAATGTTATGTGAATTATTGTTTATATTGTAAAGTTTGTTATTATCGTGATAGTTCTTCTTTATTTCTTCTGGTCAACACGTGTGTTTCTGCCCAGCACAATTTCCGCGGATTGGCAGGACCTTTAGAAAACACGTACGAACAACAGGCAGCTAGTCCCGGGCGAGGTTATTCATGACACGGCAATACAAATCTATCACGATAATATCAACTGTCATCCTATTTGAACGTTCCTAATGCGTGATAATGTCGGTTATTAACATCGATTTCCATAATTACACGTAAATTGCTTTAAATGTACTGATAAGTCTTTAGCAATGACAATTTTTTTTAAGTTTAATATTTTCTCCACCCTATAACTTTGACAATATTAATCCTACGACAAAAATGAAGAGAACTTTGCTTGTAGGAAATTTTGTCTACTTTAATTTTGTAGATAAGCTAAATTTCGCTATGATTGTTAGTAACGGAGATATATGAAAAAACGTAGAAATCCACCTTTGAACAGCTCCCCCCCCCAGGATGTTTGGTATGTTGTACTTTAGGTATCAACGAACAATTAGGCCAAATTTCAAACTCCAGGATTTTTTCCCCATCGATCACCATAGTTTTTATCTAATCTGACCGGGCTACTTAGGTAAGGCAAAATAATGTTTCTAAGGATAGTTACGCAAAATAAATGCTCGGTGATACAACAAATATAATACGTTATTAAGACGGAATTTTATATTTCTGGGTCGCCAATATAAAACAAAATAGGTCACACATATATTGAAAACTTGATCCACAATTTATGCAGATTACTTGTTAAAAATAATTGAAATATACCCAAAATGTAACGAAAATAACAGTCATATACAGGACAATAAAATAATAATGCACCGGCAAATTTCGATGGATAATGCTACGTAAAAATATAAAGAAAAGGCTTGATCACTAGGGTGGAAATTCTGCAGCGTTACGAAGCAACACGCTGCCGAAAACGTGGGAGAATGATATATTCAATTTAAAAAATTGTATAGTTAATGCGATATGCTATTGTGAAATAAATCCAATCTGTTCTATCCAAACTTCCGTACTATAAAATTGTACAATGAGATCACAATCGTTTACCCAAAGCAAGTAACGTATTCCCAGAAATTCACTCAAGTAAAGGGAGGTCGATATGACAACTTTCCAGCACATAACAACAGTTTGTTTGCGCTAAATCGATATCTAAAACAGATACTGAACGGTCTTGATTAGAAAATGCTTACTTGTATAAAAATCGGAAGTAAGTATTGCATGCATTTTAAAAACGTATACTTCATTTGTTATCAATGAGAGAGACTGTCATTAACTGATTTTGTGGTCCCTATAACGTATATCATCTTTTCTGATAAAAAGTGCTTATTATTCATGTTCATTTCCACCTACGTTTACTTCAGTGAATGGCTGCAAATTCCTTACTTCCTCTCAGGAATCCATTATGCATCGATTACAGAATTTTGGAATACGGATTTGGGGATGAAACAGGGTTGAAGTCTTTTACGATACAATACCACATCATCTCAACCTGACGAATTTCATTTCCCACTCTTCCGCCAATCTGTGGCTCCGAGATTCGGCATATATATGGGGGAAAGTCACAATAAATGAAAGAGTCGCAAACGTCTTCACACAGGAACACGGGTCGAGCCATGTTACAGAAAAACTGTTGGGGCTTATCGTGCGATGACACTTCAAAGCTGAACACTTTGCCGCAGTTTGCTGTAGTTAATTAGGAAGTGCGAATCAGGCAACGGACTTGAACTGTAATCATACGTGTCAAGGGCACAGAAAGATTGGATACAATCTCTGTGAATTTATATTTTCGGAGATCACTCCTTCCAAGATATGATCTATTCGGCTTTGACCTAGCCTAATCGAAATCTTTCGAATGATATGTGACTAAAGTTCGTAGACCTAGTAGTTTATAAGTTAGTAGGTAATGCTTTGAAAGTTGTAGAGATACAAATAGAGTATAAAAAAAATATACGACATAGAACTTGTCTCGCTAAGCCCTTCTCTATAATATTTAAACCACGTGTTACCCCTAGTAGTTTCAGGTTGCAAGCTGTCAACAGACGGATGGACAGGCGTTGTGAGCATGATACAAGGCTTTCAGAGTTTTCTTGCAGCAGCCTAAAAGGAGAAACAGAACAATTGAGAGCACACCAGCAGTTTGGCGCATAATAACCTTTTCAGGAACAGTGATTTGATGAAAATAATTATATATTCGGGACAAAGGAATGCCTGAAGATAGTAAGAAGAAGGTCGGGTTCTGTTTTGTATAACACTAAGGTAGACACGTCTAGCAACTATCACTATGCATTCGTTGTAAGATATGTGATATTATGTGAAGTTTACGAAACAATCAGTTTTGAAATGCGTTACACCATAGTCTCTAGACGAATTAGTTTTCGATTATGAAATAATCTAAACCTTACTGCTTCCAAAATAAAATAAGAATAATTATCAGGTTCATTCAGTGTCCCTCTTTATCCCACCAATAAAATTAAAATGTGTTTTTGTTTACATATTTATCCTTATTTTTATCAAGAATATGGTTTTTGGGTTAGACCGTTTTTCGCCCCAGCTATTCAATTCAAATTTGCATCCGCATTTGGTACTACAGGAACGTACAGAACCTGATACTCTCTAGTGTTACCCGCCTCTCTATGGCTACATAAATTTTAACCAGCTTGAAGAGGCAAAGATAATTTAAAATTATTTTTAAAAAGATTGCAATGTATCTCGAAGAGTGCATCCAGTTGAAATTGTATGCTATCATTAGAAAAGATGGGTAAATCTATCAGTACAACTGAAGTCCTCGAAAGAAAAATAATTTCATCTTGGGATAAAATGAAACGTGATACATTTTTTGCATTTAATTCAAGCCTGAGCTTAGTAACACATTTATATGCGAAGAATGTTTTGATGAAGAAGAAATAGAATTTCATGGTAGTGAAAACAACCCAAAGAAGTTTGACAGACGGGTTGTAACTCGGTTAGGGACGTTCTGGCTTTAAATAGGGAAGTTCTGGTTTCCATACCGGCAGCCAATCATCCATACTATAGTTGTCCCAGAGTTTTTTAGTCACACTGGGTAAATACTAAGATACTTCCTTCAACTTAGAGTCTAGCCAACTCCTTCTCATACTCTTCCTAGCCTTAGCCATAGATCCCTAAAACAAAAATTAATTAAAAGAAGTTTTTAGTACTTGCTCGAAGGATTGAAATCCCTGTCTAAGATGTGCATCCATGGAGTTATGAAGTTATGAGAAACGCGTTCAATATATAGTACTATTTAGAATGCACAAACAACTGTCAACTGCGTCTGTGACAGAACTTTTCTCTGAGAGAGTTTTCGTTGAGGTAAAGAATATTATTGTGACGAGCTGAGCATAAAGAAAACTTTATACACCACAATCCCGGACAAAAGATTGGCAGACATTTTGTTTCAAAATTTTCATGTTGAACGTTAGCGTGAGTGTCGCATTTAGTGACGAAATGAGCACAAAAGAAACATTTTGTGGCACAATCCGGCAAAAACGGTTGATATGAATTGAGTTTCGATATTCGTTTTTGCGAATTTAAGCATGAAGAAGTCCCCAAAACTAACAGTCGCATAATTTTACAACGATTTGAGCGCCAAAGAAAATCTGGTTAAGTGACTTTTTATTTCTTGCGTTACCTCTTTTTGCTTGATACATGTGCTCCTAAATATTAAAAAGTGTTTACTTTATGTTGTCATTATTAATTGTGGTGTATCTATTTCCTTTATTCCATGTGTTTCGGCTTGTTATAATGTATTTTGCTTTCTCTATGTTTAAATGTAGACCTATTTCATCGCAATCTTTTACTAAGGCCTCGGTGTTAGGCCGAAAAATTTGTAATGCATCTATATTGTTCCTATTATATATACCTACCTTAGCCATTCGACATTAGTCCCTTTTTGTTCTCCTTTATTTTTAAACTCGTATATTCTAAACGAAAGTTAAGCAGTAGTAGTGACAAGGTATCACTTTGCTTCAATCCGTTGCGAATCTTGAAACTATCTGACATATAATACCTACTGGTACTCTGCTTATAGGGTCGATGAAACATCTTCAGTCGAACCAGTTTTATTTTTTTTAAATTCCAAATCGTATCAGGATACTCTATAACTTTTCTCCGAAAATAATAATTTTAGAATCAAACTGATATGATAACTTCAGAGACGGGCTCAATCATTCCAATCGGTCAAGCACTCTTTTGCGTGATGTTAACACAAATATAGTCACTTGCATTTTTATATATAGAGATTGAACTAAAGATTTCCATGGTTGGATTGAAACACATAAAATATTTGTCTTTAATTACAATGTGTTTCCATCATGACCAAATTCGCCTACGAAATTCAACTGTTTTTTTGTAAAGTTGTTAATATATTTTAATTTTCCCGTGGCTAAAGAAGATTTAATTTTTTGAATAATCTAGTTGCCTGAGAGATGCAAAAATAATACAGGGGTTCATCACATTTTATTTATATGGAATATGATAGACTATGATTTTTAAATTAAAATTCGAAGAGGGTGCTAGAAATCAATAAGCATGAACTACAACGTTGAAATATGAGGATAGCAGACGATGAAGAGCGAAAAGTGTATGTTTATCCAAATGACAATACGAAATTCAAATGCCAGTGGAACTTTCGCTGAGATCAGACGATTCTTTTGATTTAATCATCTGACGTTCCATAATGACGTTTTGTTTGTTTCGTCTGCTTTATAATAAGTTTTATTTATTTGCCAAATTTGGAGGTTAAACATTTACCTTGCATGCCGAGAGATTTCATTTCAAATTAGTTTGTATAATTTGTAAATAGCATACGTAAAAACGCTTTACACGATATTGTTACTTTCTATTTCTGCAGCACGGGGATTAACATAGTACATGCCGTATGGCAAACGAACTACGTATATGTTATTTTTAATGTAACAAATGAACCATTCTTTTCTATAAGTCTGGTGCTCCCTCCAGAGCAGAATGATCGAATTGAACTAATTTAATATAATCTAACCAAAACAAAAACCTAATTTTGTTATATTTTATCCATCAGGATAACATATAGATACAATAAAATGATTCCTCAACCATGAATGATGGGATGCATAAAATCAATGCGAAATGTAAATTAACAACAACTAAAAATTACTGGACTTACGACAGTCCCTTAAATTTTTCAGTGAGTGACATGTGTGGGGTTCGTGTATTAAAGTAGTTCAATAGTTATTATCACCTATATTGAATTTAGCATAATGCAAGGAAAAGTTCTATTAAATTTTCTCAATACGGTATCCTGGAAAATTTCCGAATTTTATCCAAAAAATATACATTTTTTAAGATCATCCACTTTCTTTCGCATAGTACAAAACTGTGCAAGTGAAAGTTATTTCAGTTTTCTGCTAGGTTAAGTTAGGTTAGCTTAATTTAGGTTAGGTTGGACGAACTTAGACCTTTCGCAGTTGAATGTCAAACAAATTAACTAAAAATGTTATTTGACAGTTATTTTCTCCTCGTTAATTCCTTTAGTATACACTTTAGTGAAGAAAAACTGAAGTAGTAAGAAGTTGCAGCAACTTGTTAAAAATATGAAATAATTAATATGTAGGACAGCTGTGGTTCAGTGGAGGAGCTCTCATTTCAGGTGTGGGGAGTACTTGGTTTCATCTGAACTCATGCTACGTGGGCTTTGTGGTGGACAAACATTGTGTGTTAGGTTTTATTGGGACTCTCCCGTTTCCTTCCACTTTCTTCATTTTACTAATTCTTCCATCATAATCCACCTGTCCTGAACGAAAGTTGCCTAAAGGCCTTAAATTAAATTCAAACATTCGAACGAATTAATATAGACTGTCGTTGCTGCAGTTCCTGATTAGAAAATACCTCCCAGTGTGAAACTAGAGCAGCTGTCTAGTAATCATTTCATGAACCTTGGACAGTGTGGTACAAAAAGGGGCATTACTATAGTAGTGACGTATCAATTTTAAAAACACGATAACCAAACCAAGATCACTTAAGACACACACATTACGTGTTCATGGGAGGCGAGCGGTTTGCGCAATTGTTTTCTTGCACTTTTTTTTAGAATATCTTAAATTAGTGACCATACAAACGTGGAGGTTAGGTAAGGTTAGGTGCTGACATGGATCATTACAAAATATATTTTTATATGTTCACATTTATTATTAATAATTCCTTATTTTCCTTTTTCGTAAATTATCTTAAATTACTGAACATATGAACGTGGAGGTTAGGTAAAGTTAGTTGCGGTCATGTATCTTTACAAAATATATTTTGACAAACATACTCACATTTACCTGCAGCACACAGGCATGTTAACTCTCCCAATTTCCATTAAAAAGTCGTGTACAATTGTTTCGGGGCCTTTTCCTTTCCTTACATAAATACTCTGCTAAATAACCTTCAAAATGCACTTTCCCTCGTCATTTCCATAAGATTCAATAACAATAACGCAAGAAATGTCATAATCATCACAAAGGCACGCCATTTCAACACTGCCTTCCCGCCTTCCACATGACAACTGTAACTCTACGCAAAATAGTTCCTTCCGACACAACATGCAGTGCGTCCTAAAACATCTTCAAAACACACTAAAACTATATCATTATTCACTTCAAATGTTACCAACATCAATATTTACGGCATTACTATAGTAGTGACGCACGAATTTTAAATTCACTAAAACAAAACCAAAATCACTTAAAACACGCATTACGTGTTCATAGGAGGCGAGCGGTTTACGTAATTGTTTTCTTGCACTTTGGTAGATTATCTTAAATTAGTGACCACACGAATCTGGAGGTTAGGTAAGGTTAAGTGCGGTCATGTATCTTTACAAAATATATTTTTATATGTTCACATCTATTATTAATAATTCCTTCTTTGCATTTTTCGTAAATTATCTTAAATTACTGATCATATGAACGTTGAGGTTAGGTAAGGTTAGGTGCGGTAATGTATCTTTGCAAAATATATTCTGACACATATTCACACTTACCTTCAGCACACAGGCGTGTTAACTCTTCCAATTTCCATTAGAAAGTCGTGTACAATAGTTTCGGGGCCTTTTACTTTCCTTACATAAATACTCCGCTACATAACCTTAAAAATGTACTTTCGCATGACATTTCTATACCATTCAATAACACTAACGCAAGAAATGTCATAACCATAACAAAGACGCGCCATTCCAGCACTGCCTTACCGCCTTCCACATGACAACAAATGTAACTCTACGCAAAATAGTTCCTTCCGCCACAACATGCAGTGCGTTCTAAAATATATTTAAAACACACCACAACAATATTATTATTCACTTATGTTATCCACATTACTATTTTGCTCCCAATTACTCAGAAACATCACACAATTATATCAATTCATCCTGTAAATTTCTAAAAGTTGGTGCGTCACTACTATAGTTAACCCATATTTACCTCCCTAATACTCTCAAACATCACACAATTATCTCAATTCCTCCTGTACATTTCTAAAAATTGGTACGGTACTACTATAGTTAACCTCAAAACAGATAACGGACCTTTTCATTGCACCACCCCGTTCTGTTTAGTTTTTCATGTTAATATGCATGTTCTCTATTTATAGTTGCAAATTGGATATGCCACGTTAGCGAAGATAGAGCTAGATTAGATTGCATAATTTGTGGGAAACGAGTACAAAAGCGATGAAGTGATTACAATGGAGAAGCTCTGTTTCAAGAAGAGCAAATCCTCAGTTGAGTATTTTAACATAGGTTACATCTTTCTAGCTAACGTACCTAAAGGACTTGACATTGTGGGAATCAAACATAGTGTAAAATCTTAATATATTGTAAAACAAAAAACTTAAACAAAGTACTAATGACCAATTAATAGCATCATATAAAATACTTTTTTCTTGTCAGATAATTTTTTTATTATCTTTGTTCATTGCAGTAACACCTACATGGTTATACCATAGCGCAAAAATGTAAATTGTTTGATGTATTAGAATTATTATTATCTAAAATTATTATCTTGTGCTTCCTTTCAATGGGTATGAATTATTATTCAATAAAATTTATTACTTTTTGGTAGCTTTCGCCGTCATGAGCGTGCTCGTAAATACTACATATGCCCTCTGGCTTGATTTTAATATAAAATTCCGGGATTCCACCAGAGCTTTCAGTTTGTGTGGTGCAAACTAAGAATTGGAGGTGTAAATGTAGTTTTACATGGCTTCTATCGGTTTTTGACCGTAAAAATGGAAGTTAGGGGTGCTCTCGAGGATTTTAGGTTGCAATACTCTCTACAGGAGGTAACGGACGGAATTACTGATATAATTGGTCATATTAAATAATACTCTCGAGACTCTCACGTTGATACGTTAGGAATTTGACACTAGAACTTTTACACTATTTTTTTTTCTTAACTTATATATTGTACTGAGCACCACGAAACCTACACAATATGAATCATTATCTTAAAATAAAATAATGAATAGGATGAATCGCACAATATTTTTACGATCCATTTGTAAGTAGGGTTATCAACTGTCAAGTTTTTAATCGGACAGTCCTGATTTTAGGGTTGTTGACCGGTCTCCGGTTATAGGTTCAAACCGAAACGTAATATTTGATTTTGAGATATATTCCCTGAAAAGAACAATTTAAGTTAAGAGAGCTCCTCGCTCCAAATCCCCATTTTTAACATTTTTCAAAATATTTGAAAAACTAAGAATACTATCAAGAATGTAAGTTCATAGCGCACTTGAACTTACAAATTACTATGAAATACAATGGATAGTGATTTCGAGATCTTGTCTATTAATGAGTGATACGTTTTCAAAGATTATAACATCATTATTTTATCGTAGTCTTAGCACTCATCAATCGACAAGATTTCGAGATCGCTGTCTATTGTATTTCATAGTAACTTTTAAGTTCTAGTGTGCTATCAACTTACATTTTTTATAATATTCTTAGTTTTTGAAATATTTTGAAAAAATGTTAAAAATGGGAGGTTGGAGCGAGGAGCTCTATTAAAGTTTTGCTCTGTGAGTTAACACTTACATTTTTTAATGTTATTAAGTAGTTTCAAAGCTCAAATTGTGGCTTACTTTAGCTGTGTTAAAGCAATGTTTTCAGTTCTCAATAATATTATATTTCCTTACTTTCAGCCCCTGTGGTGTAATTTTTGCTGCAATAGAATACTTTATAAGGGTGGCTAAATTTCTACTTTGAACCGAAAATATATACTTGTACTTTCCCCTCCTCATTGCTAATTATTTTTGTTTTTCACTTTGACAACTACATTTGTTATCTTAACAGTGAATATTCATCCTGTATAATATAATTTTAATATTTTAGCCATATTTTAATTTACACAGATATATTAGATATCGAATGGACACTAGATGGATGATGACAAATATAAATGGTAAATGTTTAATCCCTTAAATAGTAACCTCCAGCCAATCTAAATGTATTTCTTTATGTTTAATTGTTTAGCTATCCTTGGTCATTTAAGCCTAAAATGAATTGCTGAATTATAACTTTTGCTTTCATTGCATTTTGCTTTCAGTGGTTAAGGTGTCTTATATGAATTCAGTTACTTGGTACAGAGAACATAAAATATCTTCACATTTTTTTAATTCGCAGTCCTGTCCTGGATGACGTTTCGTCAGTCTTCTTTATCCTCATGTTTAAATGTCCTGTAGTGGATTACTCTTCATAAAACTTCTAAAGTACTAGACATTTGACATTATAACAAACATAATGCACATTGTTGACTTTCGTATGTCACTTTAACTCAAGCTCTGTTTGAGATAATAGACTCTTTTAATAATGAAGTGAGTATAGTAATTATTCACAGTGTGTTGCATATTCTATGTCTTGATTAGAGACAACTTTGAAAACAATAAAATCAAGCAGCAAACAAGTATTACATGTCTGGTTTCCGAACTGAAATAAATCTAAATGTCCAGTTTTTAAACAATTTGGATTTGCAGCCCTGCTTGTAGCGTAATTTAATTTATAAATTGATTACCATGTTAAATTACCCAAAGAAGAGTATAGATTACCATTCTATAAGAAAATATTAATCCCTGTCTTTGGTATTCTGGTGCAAAAATATTGAAATCCGATATTAAACGTTTAATAATCCATATTACAAGAACTGTAGTAAACAGCTATGCCAACACACTATCTTTAAAGAATTGTTACTATAATAAACCCATGCATTCAGTGGATTGAACTGAGACGCGAAAATCCATAAATATAATTCAATTTAATTTTCATAATCATTTCTTTCTTTAATTGAAGCCATATTGGAAAATTGTATATTTTTCGCATTTGCTATTGCTAGAGACTACCTTGGGAGATTAGTTTGAAATGTTCGTGTTCAGACTCATTTCTTACCGCTGAGCACCTTGTAGTAATTGTGGATATGATAAGGCAAATAGGTTATATATAGTATCTTTAATATATTATAATTTGCTCCGACACCCTTTGGGCCATATTTATGAATCCCTCCCAAGAGGTGGATAGCTCCAAGGAGCATATAATTCCAATGCCCCTGGAAGTCACCTACTCCTGGGAGTTAGTTACTCATAAATATGGCTCAGCGTATATCTTTCTCGTGATTTAACCTTGAATGCTGAATGACCCAAAATGGCGTTCATAAATTATTAGAAAAGCCTGAAAATAGGACAACTCTTTGAGAACAAGTCAGATGTGCTTAAGCTATCTAAGCCACGGTTCACACATGCGATGCGGCAGCCCTATCAGAGTTTATAAAGGACAAGATATTTTGAAGGTAAACTCCCTTCGAGGTCTATACGTACATCGTATCAGATCCCCATACTATCTATTTAATTCTAACCAAATGTTCTCACTTGCACGAGAGTAATTCTTTTCTAATTTAATAGCCTCATCAAGTAAGTCAAGAAATGGATGAGAAGGTTTATTTAGTGCTTTAATGAGGAATTTAGACGTTCCTTTGAGTCTACGAAGACGAAAAGAAGATGAGACTCTAAATACGTAGGGATATTAGGGTTATTTTTCATGACACAAAGTGCTAATCTGATAGTCTTACGGCAGATTATTTATATCTTTTCACATGACTCTTTTGGTAAGAAAAGGCAATACAGATAATCCATATTATATATTTGGAATAAAGTAATTTTTAAGAAAGAGCAAAGGATAGATTGTGTTCCCCCGAAAGTAGTAGTAGCTAAGGATGTTAATATATTCAAGATCTTTAAACCATTTGTTAGGACTAAATTGACATGAAGGCTCATCGTAAGTTTGGCATCAAATGTAACTCCAAGATATTTTACCCGATCTGTAATTGGATTTTTTGTTATTCTAGCTATATTTAAACTCTTATATCTACTATTTGGAGAGAGAAAGGTAAGCATGTTAGATTTTTCCTCAGAAATGCCTAGGTTACGAGTTTTCAACCACGAATCTACGTTTTTAATTAAAATTTCCCATTCCATGAACCAATCTTTAGATTTATCATCAGGAACCATTATACAAAAATTATTAGCGAACAAAATGTAACTAAAAGGATGTGGCATAGTCATGTAACACTCCGATAGATAAAGATTAAAGAGCAAGGGACTGACTACCGATCCCTGTTGTATTCCGACATTGATCTGTATAGTTCTGCTAATTCTACCGTCCATGTATAAGCATTCAGTACGGGAATGAAATAAATTCATGTAAGATAAAAGATTAATTAAAGTAGGAATACTAACTGTAAAAACCTATTCTCAGCAACATAGATCCTAAGATCAACTCAGAAACAAAGTCTGCTACACTGTTGCTCCTATCAAAACTACACTTCAAAAACTCTAAAGAATAGGTTTTTCCTCAGGGAAGAAAGCTTAAAACAGCAGACGCACTGAAACTTCCAGAGAGGGGACCTAACCTGGTAGCAACCACCTCACTACGCAGGCAGGTAACACATAAAAGGAGACAACAAGAATGACACATGAACTGGAAACTGGATAGCTGCAACATAACACATCGTAAAGATGGAAAGCTAGTCACAATTTCACCAGTCATGGACATTTGTCTCTGTCTATACACACATCGAAGCGTTCGGGTAACTGCTCTACCAAAAGCCAGCAGAAAAAA
>JAGDQP010003745.1:0-13575 GCA_022664845.1 Lepisma saccharinum
CCTTCCCATTTAAGGAAATCAATTGACATTCAATATGGCGGACTTCAAGATGGCCGCCATGAAGAATATACCCTCCACAACGAATCGCCTTCCAGCTACTACCCATTACTGTGCATTTGCCTTCCATTTCTTTCAGCAATTTAAAAATATAATTATATTTCAACACTTTTGTATCACTCCCCACAGAGAAGAATCTGACAATTGTATCAACAATTTCTCTTCAAATACTGGCTAATGGCCCCTAATATTTTACACACAACCTTAGTTTTTTATGCTGATTTTAAATAATATGTAACTTCTATCTTTTCTAGATCTGATTGTCCACTTGAAATACCGTAGTGTTACTTGTAAGAAGTTGCTTAATGATTAAACCGTGTATTAAAATCGGTCAAGTTACGCTAATAGGTCAGGTATCAGTCAGAAATATGGAGGGACCCTTTCGTCATCAACTCTCTTTCTACGGAGTCATTTAGTCCTCTGGCTCTTTAGATCAGCTCATTTTTGATCTTGGGTCACCGCCCGCTGCATCTCTAGCTCTCTGCCGATTCGCTTCAAAAAACATTGTTTGCCACGTATGCCACGTTCCTGATTCCGACGCTAGATGCAGCACAAAGCGTCATTTTTAGTCAGTAATTCTTGAGGGTTGGTATAGGAAAAGATGAATATTTCGAAGAGCTTTAGGAAAAGAATGGTGTACTATTGTTGTGTACCATTCTATAAAGCAAGAAAAGACAAGCCGGAGTACAGTGGAATTGTTATATATTATAGCAGCGGTGTAGCCAGACAAATTGTCGCGGGGTACCTGATATTTGCTTACAAATATCCATGAGTACCACATACTTCGTGTTTATCCAAAATACAGTAATTCAAAGATTATTCAACCTAGGTTTAGTACATGATATATCAGAAACCGTTCAGCTTGCTGCTTAACCCCTTTCAATATATATATATATATATATATATATATATATATATATATATTAAGGCTCAATCTCAGTGCGTTTTCCCACCTTTTTGGTTTTACGTCAACTATTCAAAATACATTGTAGGTAAACAAAATAATTTAACTTTCAGGGACCAAAGTTCGTTTCATCCTTCAGTAACGGGTACAATTTGTTTTAAAGAAATGCTACCAGAAACGAACTTTGGTCCCTAAAAGTTAAATTTTGTTAACCTACAATGAATTTTGAATAATTGACGTAAAACGAAAAAGGTGGGGAAACACACTGCGATTGAGCCTTAAATATTTACATTCTTTGTATAAGAATAGTTCAAAACTTGCATTTTTTTTTATACCAACCAAATTATCAGTAGAGACCATTTTTGTATTGCGGCGCAGATGTTAGTGTTAGCTGATGTTTAAGGAAAAGGTTATTTCTGCGCACTGGTTTATCATAAGATATTCAAACAAAAAACATTCTATCCAATAACATGTGCTTGATAATTTTAGTCCTCTGCATAAAAAGCCTAAAATGTTATCGAACTAGACAAAATGGTATGAAAATATGATGGCCGAAATAGCAACAATTCCGGTTTTCAAGACGCTTTTTCGCCCGGAAGGGGCTGAATATTAAATTTGATTTTTTGTATACGATTACATATCATTGTACATTGAAGGTATACAGAACATGAAGGCTTATTTCCTTAAAATTTCATGAATATTTGAAAATCCAAAATTTCATATTTTGTGCATATTGGAGGTTTAGTATCTCTGATGTGACAATATATATATATAAACCATTTTTCGCCCATTATATATTAAGTCAGGAGAAACTACAGTAGGAATTTACCCATGAACCTTTGGTTACAGATTTGCAAATTGGAGATAAATAATCCTCGTGTGTGCTTTGGTAACTCGTATAAAGAATGGTTGTTAAAAGAAATATTCTTTATTACCATCAGAATTATGAAGAACGATTACTATTTTAATAATAACTTATATGTTTAAGTAATAAGAGATGAACTGTATTACACATAGAAAGGTGCAAAAGGAATAATAGAACGAAAGAAAGACAGAGTGGAAATGCGGAGGAGCTATGTTGCCAACTGAACACTCGTAACTACGCGTATCTTACAAGGATATTTCAGGATCTATTTTACGTATTCACATCTTGCTTTGGCACTCTGGTGGTAAAATAACATGTACCAAAGCTCCCATGAACCTTTGCAAATTTGTGGCTCCCTTCAAATCCAAATACCAAAGTTTATTTTTTTTTTACCGTAGTTTCTCCTGACATAAATGTATAATTTGTGATCAAAAATATATTTTTATATTTTGTTCCAGCAGAGATATTGGGCCTTCAATATGCATATAATACGAATTTTTGGATTTTTAAAAAAATATAAAATTTAAGGAAGCTTATATAAACCTTGGAAATACAGTACTTTGATATGTGCACAAAAAAACAAATTTGATATTCAATCCCTCCTCGAAAAAGTACCCTGAAAACAGGATTTGTTTCTATTTCAACAATCACATTTGGATACCATTTTGACCAGTTTGATTGCGTTTTAGGGTTTTCATGTAGAGGATTAAAATTATCAAGCGGATTTTGAAGGAAAGAATGGTTTTTGTTTGAATGTCCTATGATAAACCAGTCCTTAAATACTACATTTTCCGTAAACGTCTGCTAGCACAAATTTTGGCATGCGCCGCAATACAAAAATGACTGTCATTAATTAATAGATTGGTAAAAAAACAAACTTGTTTTGAACTATTCTTATACAAAAGGATATATTATTTTTATTATTTTGAAAGGTGTCGTTCAGCCAAGTTGAACGATTTCAGATAGGCTGCTGACCTGCAGGGGTCGTGTACGAAGTGCCTGAAACTTACATTATCTACTGTATTATCCCAATTTTCATTTGGGGGGGGGGGGCAATGCACTATTTGAGGCACGGCGCCTTTGTGCCCCCCATGGCTACACTCCTGTAGTGTTGTCTCCCATGCTACGGTGCATTAATGAGTATCGTATAGGTCCTATCAACTATGAATTATGGCAGTTGAGTAGTTTGAAGAGAGAACGCGCGGCGTGGCTTGGTTTTGGTGCTCCGTATCTATGCGCAAGATTCTTTGGAAAGTACAATTTTTGCTGTGTTAGAATGTTATCAATGTTTTTTTTTAAACGCTTACTGAACTACTATAATTATTTTCTGTGCGTGGGTGTGGTGTTATTGACCCTTTTAGTATTTGTCTTCTGTATTCGAACTTTCCTTTGTAGTCCTCCATGTGTCATCAGAGCAGCGTTGGAAACTTTTCCATTTAAGAAATTCTCTGCTGTCCTAAGCTTGACAAAATTGTCAAAAAGTGGGTGTTCAAAGTGTGTGTGTTTAGAAGAAATACAAAGTGTTAAGATTATTAGTGCATGCGATTTCTAACTTCGCACACACTTGTGTAAAGTCAAAAGGAACAAGATGGGACTATCTATTGAACAATATCGGCAAGCCATAGGCATCTGGAACATGAGAGTAAGGCGCGTTAGCGTTGGTGCAGCTGTATTGTTCAGTGAATCTGGTGTTTGTACTTTCTTCATTTGCTTGGTTCTATCAGTGCTACTGGTGATAGGATCTGTGGAAAAAAGACAGGCCCTTATTCTCTGGACGATGCGATGGAAAAACTGGATAAAATGAACAGTAATATTGTAGGGATACAACGAGTAACGGCGGAACTTAGTGAACGACTTGACAACCTGACGAAAGAGCTTCACTCGGTGAAAACAGAAAACGATACATTGAGGAACCTTATAAAACAAAACGAAGTGACTATTGATCAATTAGAAAACCACTCTTGGCGCAATAATCTAGTCTTCTACAACTTAAAGGAGCGAGGAAATGAGAGTTGGCAAGATAGCGAAATATTACTTCGCCAGTTTTTGTGGGAAGAGCTTGGAATTAATACTACCGATTATGATTTCGAAAGATGCCATCGCCTCGGGGTTAAAAGAGGGGATCATCATAATAGGCCTATAATCGCAAAATTAAATTCATTCAAAAAGAAATCTGAAATTTTATCTTACGCTTACCACTCACGAAACACGCCGGTATCAATCACAGAGGACTATTCTCGTCGTGTGCGTGACATACGATCGGAACTCAAAGCACATCTTCAGAATGCTAAATCTGCGGGACTACGGGCAAAATTAGTGTATGAAAAATTGTACGTTGAAGGAAAGCCGTATACCCTAAGTGACCTGAAGAACACTGATAAAATATCTTTTTCTGGCCCTACTCCCGGTAAACACGAGAAAGTGCATGAACTCCCAACTCCCCCTGCACCCGCTCGTCAAGATAAAGTAAAAACAACTGCGCAGATTTGTCACCCTACGGATGAACAGTACCACCACTCTCTTTCAAGGTCAAAAACCTATCCGGAAGCTGTTTCCCCCGCCCCTCTTGGTAACCCTCCTCAGATTATTCCAGCCAGAATCTTGAAAATCTCCACCACCTGGGACCGGAGAAGACCCGCACAAATGTAAAGAGTAAGACAGCTGATTAACAGGTAGGAGGTACAAAAACGGAACAATTGTCTCTGAGTACAAATAGTAAACATGGATCCCCAAATGCGGCTGACTATATTGTGAAGTGTTCCAGTGGTATAGAAATAAAAAGCGAAAATGAAAAACAGTTTTTAATCTATATGCAAAATGTTGGTGGAATGCGTACCAAGGCCAATGATTTCTACACTAGTGTTTTATCCAATAGCTATGATCTGATAATAGTAACTGAAAGTTGGTTATCTGATGATCAATTTGATTCATAATTCTTTGACATGAGATATAAGGTGTTTCGTCAGGATAGGAACTTCGAATTGCTTGGAAAGGCGATAGGTGGGGGGGGGGTCATGTTGGGGTGTCTACAAAAACATAACACGTATTATGTAAACTCTATGGATAGCTATTTTGAGTGCATTATAACTAAACTTACTATAAAGATGCTATCGCTATATGTTTGTGCTGTATACATTCCACCAGACTCGAGTGAAACAGTGTATGAATTATTTTTTGAATTTATTGAGAGTAATTGTCCAGTAGGAAGCACTATACTCTGTCTTGGGGATTTTAACATACCTCAAATACTTCATTCCAATTTTGACCTTTCACACGCAACAAAGAAGTGTTGTAATTTGTATAATTTCATGTCATTATTCAATTTAGAATCATTTAATAATATCCGTAATGTCAATGGTCGCACATTAGATCTAGTATTAACAAACATTATTGACGTCACTGTAGTTAGAGAAGAACACCCCCTTGTTCCTGAAGATAAACACCATCCGGCATTGCTTTGTTCCTTTCCACATAATCAATCGAAAAAAGAGAAACTAGAGAACAACATTACTGGGTTTAATTTTAGGAAGGCTAATTTCGAACAAATGTATACAGAATTGTCGAGACTAAACTGGAACAAACTTTCCCATTTGAATGACGTAAATGAAGCAATAGGGCAATTCTATGAAATGATGTACACTACTATGAGCCTATGTGTTCCCCGTAAGAAATGCAATAGTAATAAATATCCGTCTTGGTTCACTTATAACATAATTCAAAAGATTAAATTTAAGACATATCATCATAGGAAAATGAAAACTGGTGTAGACGTTGCTTTTCATCGAGATAAATTTCGCATATTACGTAGAGAGCTAAAATCAGAAATTTCTTTAGCATATAAATTTTTCATTGAAAGCTCAGAATACAGTATCAATAAAGACCCGAGGCAATTTTGGAATTTTGTTAAAAGTAAGACAAAATATCTCTCATCCACTTCTTTGAAATACAGAGACAAAGAGCTAGAAAGTAACAGGGAAGTATCTAGGTCTTTTGCACATTATTTTCAATCTGTATTTAGAACTATAACACCGCAGTACAAATCTGAAACTTTGTCAGACAACCCTAGATGTGAACTTTTAAACACGTTGCAAATAAAAGAAATTAAAATGAAAGAAATTGAGGAAGCAATCAAAATGTTATAACCTAAGGTATCTTGCGGGTCGGACGAAATTCCACCTTATATAATAAAAGGTTGTGCTGAGATTCTTAAATATCCACGATATATTTTATTAAATCTATCTGTTAAAACTTGTGTATTCCCTGGCAAATGGAAGGAAAGTTTAATTTGTCCTATTCCAAAATCCGGAAATGCTAAAGACGTCGAAAACTTCAGACCAATATCTATTTTACCATCGTTTGCAAAAGTATATGAATGTGTTATATATAGGCGAATACTGAATCGTGTAAACTCCATTCTTTCACCACATCAGCACGGCTTTTTGAAAAATAGGTCAACCTCAACAAACTTAGCAATTGTAACCGACTTCATTGCAACTGAGCTAGATAACGGAGGCCAAGTAGACGTCGTATACACTGATTTCAGTAAAGCATTTGATTTGGTTGATCACGATGTTTTGCTACGCAAACTTAAGTTCTCCAATTTTTCTACGGAAACCATAAAATTATTAACTTCGTATTTACGTAAACGTAAGCAGGCAGTAATTTTTAAAGGTTATATTTCAGAATATTTTGAGACACTGTCCGGAGTACCACAAGGTTCAAACCTCGGCCCTTTATTATTTATTTTAGTTATTAATGATATATCTGAGTGTATCGAGAACTCCCATATTCTCTTATTCGCGGATGACCTGAAATTATACGCTAGAATTAAATCAATTGAGAACAGTGCCAAACTACAAAAGGACTTAGATAATGTCAAAGAGTGGTGCGACAGGAATAAACTTGTAATTAATACAAACAAGTGCAATTCCATATCTTTTACAAGGAAAGAAAAGTATGTTGAGTACAACTACTCGATTGATGGAGTAAATCTATCGAAACCTGAAACTGTTAAAGATCTTGGAGTTGTTTTCGATCCAAAATTAAACTTCGGGCGTCACATTGAAATGATCACTAACAATGCATACAGGAATCTTGGGTATATTTATCGTTTTAGCAAGGATCTCCATCTTGACTCAACACTTCTAAAATTGTATTACTCTTACGTGAGATCACAGCTAGAATACTCCTGTATTATATGGACTCCGAACACTCAGAAATATGTCAAAGCAATAGAGAAAATCCAGTGTAAATTTTTTAAATTACTAATGTATAGAAAAATCACATTATATCCTGCATACATATCATACAGGGAATTAGTGAGCAATTTTAATATACAAACTTTGGAACGAAGAAGGCATTTAAATGATTTAATATTTCTGTACAAATTAATACACAATCAAATTGATTGTATTGATTTAATTCCGAAAATTTTCATTCAAGTTTCGAACACTAAAACTAGATTAGGTAATAATGGGACATTCTATTGCTAAAAGCAAAGGACTGAAATTCTATATAAATCCCCAATTTGGAGAATGAGTGCTTTCTACAACAAAATTGAACCTAAAGTTAATGTAGATATATTTGAAATGACTTACAAAGAATTTAAAAGAACTGCAGGTGAAGTAATATGATTGTTTCTTGTATCTTGTAATTACTATCATGTACACGCAAGCACTGTAATTAGGCATATTGCCTGTTGTGTTATGTTTCGAATAAATAAATAATTAAATTGTGGGTAGAAGCGGAAATAAGAAAACTACATTGTGTCTGCTAGAAGACTCTTTCAAGGCCACCGCTCTTTTGGCGCCCTCGCTTATATACAAAGTCAAAAAATAATTGATAAAAGAATAAAGTCTTGTTTTACACCAACACCTCAAAGCATCTTATTTACGTAAAATCTTTGATTATAATATTTTCCTTATACTTTCATTAGCACAAAAAAGAAAAAAAAATGTGTGTGGCCTGGCCTTTCATGCTTATGTGAGACAAGGATGACAGGCTGAGCTCATACAGTGGATCCTAGCGGGCTTTGTAGTGGACAAACACCGTGTGCGTGAGTTTTCTCGGGGTTCTCCCGTTTCCTACCACTTTCTTTATTCTACCAGTTCATCTCATCATTATCCATCCGGCCTAAGTCAAAATTGTCTAAAGGCCTTTAAATAAATTTAAAAAATCCATATATCCTAGCATGCACCAAAATATTTTAATTTTAAAGCGTATAACTTGAACAATTTGATAAATGCTCTTCATGCAATATTTGAAAGATGCGTTGGCGCGTTTCAACAGTAGGGTGACGAAACTTATTAAACATGTTCTTTCACTAACTTGCAATATTACAAGGAGTATGTTACTATTCTTTTACTAATACTTGACATATTATTTGATTTTGTAATTTTCACAAAGTGGTACTATTAAAAATAATTCCTTCCAATTTCACGGTGAAAAGAAACCATATTTGGTCAATATATGTCTTTCCTTATTGCAGCAACGTGGAGAAGTAATAGTAAAGGTAGCGGCCAGAAGCTATATTAAAGTATCATCCGGATACTTGCACAATGTTCATAAACTGTTCGTGAGCTTGTCATAGTTCGTTACATATATTTATTTTACATTCATTGGCTAGATAAGCAGCTATTGCATAATCACGTCAATAGCGTGACGGATGACGTTCCTCGGCGAGCACGCTTGCGGATGACGGACGGGGAAGTCGTAGGGATCAGAAAGTACTGAAACAGAAAAAATGTCAATGCATCTAGTGATTCTTTCGTGTTCCTTTATTCTTGTCCCTTAGTATTCCTTTACTGCAGTAAGCATACATGGGATGAATGCAAAATTGATAGGATAAACGGCCCACCTTCTATTCCGCCTTTTCACTGCGATGTTTTGATACAGAAAATAAATTATGCACGGATCCATCCTCTCTGCGAAGAGGCACTGAACACTGACACAATTTTCGAAAGAACGACAAATGCCGCGTACATAAAAAAGTATCTCAAAGCCCCGACGACACAACGACAAATGCCGCATACATAAAAGCGCTCTATATAAATAATATATAGAAGAAATTTATAATCTCTGTAGGAAGGTGGGTTTGAAACGCTTCCGATGCAGTTTAAGATTTTAGGATTACTTTTCAAACATTTTTGTTCACTCTCAACTGACTCACTTTTATCTCAAACTTTTTCAACATACAACTTGTTAACTGCAGGAAGGTAACCTAACGAAAAATCCAATATTTTGAGGACCACAGCAATTTTGCTGTTGTGGTAATAAAACGTACACGGAAATTTTAAAAGGATTTGTAGTTGAGCGAACTATAAACAGTTAAATAGTTTCCATAGCTTTTAAGGGCGAAACAATTGGAAAACTGAGAAAATGCAATTGATAAAGGAATGATTTCTCTAGAAGGAATCCTTTCTGAACTTAGAGCTTTTTACTAGCTTCCGCCATAGACGATAAAGAACAAGTAGATGTTGTATACACGGATTTTAAAAAAGCATTCGATACTGTAAACCATAATATACTAATTCAAAAGCTTTTCACATTCAGTTTTAGTCCTTCTATGATCCATTTCTTCAAGTCTTATTTAAGTAACCGTAGACAATCCTTTCTATATAAACAATATAAAACCAATTGCTTTTATGTCGGTTCCGGTGTTCCTCAGGGATCTAATCTTGGTCCTATTCTGTTTTTATTATTTATTAATGACTTACCACACTATATTCAAAATTCTCGTAAGCTGTTGTTTGCAGACGACTTAAAAATATTTGTCAGTGTAAAGTCCTTGGATGACTGTCTACTGCTTCAACAGGATTTGTCCAGTATACTGAAATGGTGTTCTAGGAATAGACATGAAATAAATATTGGTAAGTGTAAAGCCATGACCTATAGCAGACGGGAAAAAACTTACGATTTCACTTACTCGATCAATAGAATAAGCTTAAAAAAATTGGATACAATTAAAGATTTAGGTGTTACATTCGATAGTAAACTAACCTTTTCGCCACATGTGGTAAATATAACCAATGATGCATATAGAAACCTAGGATTTCTTGTTAGGACAGCAAAGAATTTGCAAATGATAGCACTTTGAAAACTCTTTACTATTCCTATGTTAGGTCCAAACTTGAATATGCCTCACTTATATGGAATACCTCTATGAAAGCTAGCTGCCAGAAGATCGAAAACGTGCAAAGCAAATTTTTACATTTTCTCACATGCAAATTTTTACGGTTTCTACCCGAAATATGAATCTTACAACAATTTAATCGATAATTTTAAATTTCAGAAACTTGATCAAAGACGAACATTAAACGACTTACTTTTTTTGTAGAGACTTTTGCACAATAAAATAGACTGCACCGAATTAATTGCAAAAATAATTATTAAGGTCCCATCCCTCAGAACGCGCGAAGGAAATAGTGGCCTACTATACTGCAGAAAAGCTCGTACAAACGCATCAAATGTGTTACCTACATGGAGAACTAGTGCTACTTATAATTCAATAGGTAAGAATTGTACAAATTAGGACATATTTGGAAATTCGGAAGAACTGTACAAAAGATTAATACAGAATATATTATAAAAAAAAAAAAAAAAACAGAGAAAGAAAAAGAAACATTTTAGACTAGAAAAAGGGTATAGATGTTCTATTATTTGTGTCATTAAATGTAACAATTATTGTAGATGCTATAAATAGGCATTAAGGCCTGTTGTGTCGATGAAATAAATAAATAAATAAATAGAGATTCTTGTATCCATAGAAGTGATTAACTTATGGAGTGTGAATCGCTGTTCAATTTAATAAATCAACAGGTTATTTTCGAATGGACCAGGGTTCTATAACTTGTCTGGATGTTTATTTTATTTATTTTTTATTTATTTTTTTTTTTTACTTCTCGTCTTTAAAAATTCATACTAATGTACTCTAACTTGCTTAAAAATTCTACAGAATTTGTAGAAAGTAGTTTTTAAGTAAAGGTAATCATCATTAAACAGTGACTCTATGTATCCATGTCTGAGGCTACATAACAATTTCTATCGGGATACAACAACACAATCATCAAGTGTAGATATATCACCATCATTATTATAGTGCTCTGCCGAAAGCAATTCAGGTACGGTAATCCTGATCTCCAAGGCAAGGATTCACCTTGTTCTTGTCCTTTCCTTTCGCTCTCAGCGTACGATTTATCTTTTTTAGTACTGTCAAGTTGTTGCATTCGTCTCCTTCCTATACTCGTTTTCCCCTCAAATATACTTTCAATTACATCATATAGTATGTCATCTTTGCGCAACCAATGCCCTAGTTAGTTTATTTTATTATTATTATTATTATTGTCAACATTATTGGTTGTTTCTTGGCTGTTCTCTTCAGCATTTCCTCATTATGCAGCTTGCGTGTCCGCTCATTTTTTTGCATTACTCTTCATGCTCACATTTTGGGCTCTTCAAATTTTCTTTCTTCACATTTATGTCGAGTTCACGTTTCGATTCTATTAATATACAGGAGGTCCCTAAAATATACGGATAAAATTTAAGAAGTGAATGCTAATATCAAAACAAGTAAAAAAGTTCCTATGAACATGGGTGAGTTCCGCTTTGTTTTGGACATATAACGTTTCCAACTTGGAGCCCAAAATAGATCTCTAACAACTGGAAGAAAATGAATAGTTCTCAAAAAATCAGAAACGATGCATTGAATGAAAATTTCGTTTGCGGAAATTTGTATCCAATAATCTGTTGGACATCAGGAATATACGATGTCAACGGGTTGTCAGTGTTGCCAACCCCGTATGCTGTTTAAATTTTTCAAATTACACTACGTCGTGTTATTGCGTATTGATTATAAAGAACATACGTGAAGCACACATCGCAGTGTTGCAAACTATGATTGAAATGTCCTAAGAAAATGTGTATTTTGTGTTAGATTGCGAAAAACTTTCTGTCCTATAGTCTGGAACGCTGCAATGTATGCTTTACGTATATTATCATCGCTAGAGCATGCACAATACAAAATAACACGACGTAGTGACATTTGCAAAATGTAAACGTTATACTGGACTGGCAATACAGACAAGCCGGTGACATCGTGTTTTTCACTTCTTATATCCATCATATTGTTAAAACAATTTCCACAAACAAAATTTTCATTCAATGCGTCGTTTCTAATTTATTAGGGATTATTCATTTCCTTTTTATTGTTAGACGTCGATTTTGGGATCCAAGTTAGAAACGCTGTATCTCCAAACCGAACCGGAATTTCACCCATGTTGATAAAAAAAAATCACTTATTTTGAAGTCAGCAATACCCTCTTAAATTTTGGCGTTCATTTTAATTACATCCTGTATAACATAATACTCCATTTGTCGATAAATGACTCACTTGACTCGCAAGAGATGCATCTGTAGTGTAAATAAAATATACTTTCCCGTACATTTATAGAAACGTTGTTGTATCATTTCGAGCTTAATATTCAAGAACAAATAATTTTTATTTAACGATCTCTAGATACAACTTAATTTCATCCATTTTACACTTGATATATTTAACAATAACAGCAAGGGAAATCGTTTTGGAAGCAATCTGACCTGGCCCTATATTACTATACTAGCATTTACCTGGTGTGATCCATGAATACCAGGGAAAACAGTCAAGATGGCCGGCACGGTCATTCAAACCTGGGTCCTTCAGATTAAGAGTCGAGTACTTTACCGACTGCTTATTTATTTTAAATAATTAATAGTTCTTGTCTCGATCTGTATTTTCACGTGTGTGCTCAGGTTTATTTAACTTTTTAAAGCCGATTTTAAACTAGATAGGATCAAAGTAAACAAGGAACTAAAATACTTATTTTGTTTCAATTTCCACCCCCAGGAACATGCTAGCTGCCATTTGATTTTTTTTATCGTGTGTATTTTATTTTAAAATGCTGCATTTCCATTTATATCAAAAGCAGAATTTTAGGATTAGAATCGAAATGTAAGTATATAAAACTGGACGGTCTATGATTTAATATTTTTAATGCAAGTAGTATAGTAGTTCATTTACCTTAAGCTTAATTTCCATGACTTTGTGCTGCACTGTTTATTGCTAAATATATTTTATATTTCTTTCCACGAATTTTACATATACTAATAAAGAAGTTGGTTCTTCAGTACGCCCGGAATGGCCTGGTATTTAAATATGTTAATTAACTGACACTGTATTATAAATATAAACTCAACATGTGGCTTAAAGTTACTGGGCAACCACATGTATCTTGGAGGGCGGGACAGGTAGTACGCCAGGAATGTAGTCGAAGGGTGTGTGTGTGTCTAAAGTTATTGGGGTGTGTAATTAATATTCAATTATACACTATATTATACAGTCATCCATTATATCTTACCATGTATGCATGCCAACAGGGGGCGTTTCTGTTTGTCATACTTTACAAAATAAGAATTGTGCATAACCACATAAGGACAATGTGTGTAAATAGCAAGCATTATTATGAATATTATTGTTATTATTTAATAACTTGCGAAGAAATTAAACAACTTACTCCTCTGTCGTTATGTAGGAAACTGATTTTAGACTACAAGGAGATTTGATCTTCACGCTTCGGATCATTTTCATCGAGTAGAATGAATTACCAATAGAAGTATTATCTTTCAAATAATTTTAGATATTGTTATTATTATTATTATTATTATTATTATTATTATTATTATTATTATTATTATTATTATTATTATTATTATTATT